>BGPT01000236.1:148316-166264 GCA_003297045.1 Symbiodinium sp. clade C Y103
GAAGTCGTTGCGCTTCACTCCAAACAGGAAGTCACGCAAGCTGATGCCCTTCTCATCAAAGAAAACATCGTGCTTCGTAAAGTGAGCCGCAGCATGCTGTTCCAGAAACTTGGGCACTGCTGTTGCCATGTATGCAAAGGTCGGCTCATCTTCCGAAAACACAAAGCTTGCACCAGGTTNCGCAGCATGCTGTTCCAGAAACTTGGGCACTGCTGTTGCCATGTATGCAAAGGTCGGCTCATCTTCCGAAAACACAAAGCTTGCACCAGGTTCTTGGATCCTCAGTCTTTTGGATTCTCTCTCACTGGCCTCTGCTGCAGGGTCAACATCCAATGGGTCCAGCTGTCTTGTTGCCGAAGTGGAGGTTGGTCTTGCTTGATGGTAGTCATCCATCTCAGGGTCGAAGACATCATCCTCCGGAATGGGGACTTCCTCTGGCTTTGGCAAAGGTACAGCTGCTCTCAATTCTTTGGATGCTCTCCTCTGTCGAGTCACTCGATCAAAGAACTCTGCAGACTTCAGGGAGCGTTTATGCTCTCTCTCGGACTCCAAACGAATCCGGGCCATGCTAGTGGAGGAAGAACTGAGATCCTCGACTTCTGGTTCTTTTGGAGCTCCTTGTGGTGGAAGTGAAGGTTGTGGAGCATCTTGCAAAGCCTCTGGCTCATCATCATTGGCGTCATCCTCTCGGCCGTCATCGGCTTGGTCATCATGCTCTGGTGGTAGAGGGGCTTTCCGAAGGTCTATGAAACCAGTTCCACCAGCAGCAGGTGTGGCATCCATCAACTCCGTCTCCTTTGAAACCACTGACCAATGCTCGACCTCAGGGTCGTAGGCACGAGAAAGATGCTCAGGGCTCACCGCCAAAAGAAGTCCACGGTGTGAAATCCATATGGTTGAGTTGCCCTCTTTTCCAATGACTCTTGCAATGCCCCGCCAACAGTTTGGTGATGGGTCACGGTCGGCAGCATCATAGTAAAACACATACATGCCAGGCAGGAAAGGACCACGAGACGGTCTGATCTGCCGCAACTCAGCTCTCCTCAGGGCTTGACTGGTTGCNGGCAGCATCATAGTAAAACACATACATGCCAGGCAGGAAAGGACCACGAGACGGTCTGATCTGCCGCAACTCAGCTCTCCTCAGGGCTTGACTGGTTGCGCTTCTGGCAAATGCTTCTCTGGCTGCCATTCGAAGTTGAGTCTTGCGGTAAAAGATGCTGTTGGGAGTTGCTGCAAGTGCTTGGGCTCCAACTCGCATCACCTCTTGGTCATCGGCAAGACTAGCAGGTAGCCTCACATCTCGACCCAGCACCCACTGGCATGGACTGAAACCTCCCTTGCGAACCAATGAATTCTTGGCTTGGTTCACAGCTGCTGTTGTCAGCACCACCTCGGCGCCCTGACACTTGTTGTGCCCAGCAAACTCTTCTGAAGGTCTCTTTCCAAAGTCCGCCATGCCTCTCGATCTGCCCAATCTGCCACGGGCTCGCTTTGGCTGCGGTGCTGAAGGTGCACCCATGGTCGGCCACATCTTGGGCCAATGCTGATAGAAAAGGTTTGGCCCTATCAGCAACAAGTCCTCTCTCCGGGAAACCTGCCCAGTTGGTCCAACCCATGCCAAAGGCCTCCACAATCTGTTGGCTGGTCGGCTGACCGGCGCTATCCAAAAGAACACAAACTTGGAATTGGGTTCCCTGGCAGAAAACATTGAGCCATGACCAAGATTGCCCTGAACTGTCGCTCTCATGAATGACATCCAAACCGATCTGCACATTGAACTCATCGGTGATGGGCATCTTGCTAGGTCGGGGCTCCTTTGGATTTTGAATCCTTGGGCAGTCTGGGCATCTGAAAAGCCGCACAGCTTTCAAAGCTGCTTCACTCGCTTTGGAAATCCTCAAGGCCTTCAACATTGTGGGAGTGTTGGCATGCCCCAGGTTCACATGGATGCGCTTCACTGCAAGCTTCAGTTCACGAGGAAGTGCTTGCCATTTGCGCTCCCGGTCNCAACATTGTGGGAGTGTTGGCATGCCCCAGGTTCACATGGATGCGCTTCACTGCAAGCTTCAGTTCACGAGGAAGTGCTTGCCATTTGCGCTCCCGGTCCTCTTCCAACCGTCTCCATCTATCATCCTCCTCATCACCTTGGACAACTGCTCCCCAAGCTCCTTTCCAAAAACGGCCACATAGAGTTTGCGGTCTTTGGCGATCAAAGGTCTGATCTGAGCCGATGGAGACATCTGTGTCCACTGTTCCCAGTCGGTGCAAAGGAAGCGGTCTTCGAGCAGGATGTAGCTCTTCCGCAAAGGGGCTTCTGCCGCACCCAAATGAGGNAGACATCTGTGTCCACTGTTCCCAGTCGGTGCAAAGGAAGCGGTCTTCGAGCAGGATGTAGCTCTTCCGCAAAGGGGCTTCTGCCGCACCCAAATGAGGTTGAGGTTTCTTCAGCCGTCTGGCCGTCCTCGAAATCAAAACCAGGCTGACTTCAGCATTGGCACTTTCCAGGGACTTCCATTGCTCGAAGAGTGGCGACTCCTCATCCAAACGATGCCAATCTTTTCCACCTTGATTGTCAAACTCCTCCAAGGTCTCACGAAGGATTGATAACTGCTCCTCCTCACGGTCTTCTCTCCAAAAACCACGTTGCAGCTGTGTGTAGCCTTGACTCCGGACTCAGGGCCTTGAAGACCACTGAGCCCCATAATGACGGGCTCTAAGAGCCCTCAGCAGAAGGCTGCCAAACAGTTCGACGCACCCAATCCAGATGACGAAGAACTGCATTGCTGGTGAGGGAATCATCAGTAGGCCAACCCAGGCGAGCCTGGAGCCAATCTGCAGGCCGTGGTCGGTCCGTGGCAAAGTAGGCACACTCCCACGCCAAATGAAGCCAATGGGGAATCTGTTGGCTGTGACACCAAGGACAAACTGCAGGGACTGGATCGAGGTCCCGAACCGACGTGTAAAAGGCGGTGCTGAGGCTGCCGCCGGTCATCACAACCTGGCACGTGTCACTGCTGCGAGCATACGTGCTGCGGACCAACTTGCATCGAGCTTCGTCGTAGTCCAAGGTGGTGGCACGCAAAGCCGCGGAGTCGCGGCGTTGGGCCTGGTAGTAGGTCTCAAACTTCATGCGGCGCCAACTTTCGCGGATCAGGTGTTGACACTGACTCAGAGTAGCAGGCGTGACGCTGAGGTCAGGTAGATCCGGATGAGACCAATGCCATGGTGTGGTATGGGACCAGCCAAGGTAGTGAAGCCACTGTTGTACCGTATGTTGCCAAGAGCCGCGGGAAGGTTGATGTTGCCAAGCCAGGGCGCTGTAGGTATGGGCCCGAAAGAGCATAGTTGCTGCTTGGTATCCTGCCATGAACTGGACGTTGGTGGCGTGACCCTCGAAGATGTCAACCAGTGGGCGAGATACGGACTTGTTTGCTGCTGCTGCAGTGAAACGTTTGAAGATGTTGTGAATTGCTGTCAAAGGTTTGCAGGCTGGTGGGCGGAACCAGTGCCCCCAGCTGGCCTTTGGGACCACCCTGGTGCGGTACAGAAGTCTTTTGGTTGTGTTGGAGAGCCCGGACGTGGAGAGTCGTCGGGCAACTGCCAATGCTGTGTGTAGTCTGGTGTCCGCGGTGGGACGGTTGGTGCTGCTGCGGCGGCTGCAGAAGTCGAGGCCCAAGACCCGGGCTGTGGATTTGATGTTGGCTGCTGGCAGAAGCTGAAGGAGGTCTCGTCTCTGGGCTGCTGTGGAAGGGACAACTGCGAGTTTGTGGTGATTTTCCTTCAAGCCAAGGTGTTGAGCCCACGCCGAGGTGAATCCAGCGGTGCTGGGCCGACCATACCTGGCGTAGCATGGTCGTAAGTTGCCAAGGGGCCCCGAGTCTGTTGAAGCAGTGGAGGGCTAGGGATGGATGGACCATGTCAAAGGCTTTGGCGAGGTCGAAACTGAGAAGGATGCCGTTATGGTGGTGGAAGGCTGCTTCCAGGTGACCAATAGCCGTGGCCACGTCCCTGCCAGGGACCCCCCCGTGGCATTGTGAAGGGATCCATTGAAGCATCCATGTGTGGACCTCTGGACGTTGGATCAGGGCTGAAAGGAGAACTCTCCAGTAGGCTGAGAGAATGGAGATTGGTCGAAGGCCTTCGACAGGGAGTTTTTGCAGGTGGATTTGGCGGACGTGTTGGAAAAGAGACGGCCATGAGCCACGGTTAGCCCACCGGTTGGCCAGAGTGGCGAAGATGTGCCAGGCTTGGAAGGGAAGGTGGATCAGTTCGTCCCCATGCCAGCCGTCGCAACCTGCAGCTGCTGCTTGTTGTTTGCGTGCTGTGGTGTGGAGCTCCTCGCCTTGGAAAGGTTTCCAAGGCAGCGGGAGGATGTGCTCCGTAGGGCCATAGCCAGTGTTCCAGGCCTGCATGGCTTCAGGAAGGGAGACGGGGGGTCGATCCCAGATGCTACGCCAGAAGCGGGTGATGGCCTGGATGGATTGCTGGGGGGAGTTGGTGCTGGGCTCACCTGGGTGGAACACTGCGGTCGGTGTGGCTTGCGGGGTGTGGTTGAGCCATCGGCTGGCTGCTTTCCCACCTGTGGCCATTGTGGCACGCCAAGCTTGGAGCCGGTGGGAGCGGCGGGTAGCTTGGATGTCTTGTAGGTGGCTCTCGGTGGTGGCCACTGCTTGGGGGATGTCGTGGGTGTGGGGGATGTAGGGTGGCCAGGTGGCCTGAATTTTGCGCCAGAGCCGGGCATCTGGGGGCCCTGGGCGTTGATATTCGAGCAGCCGGCCCAGAAAATTGTAGAGCCGCTTTTCTTTGTAGCTGCTGTCGGCGGGGCGCCCTGGTCGGGAAGGGTCATTCAGGACCGGGACGGGGAGACTGCCCTTGGGCCGGCGTTCTGCTGGCGTGTGTGGGGGCTGCCAGGATTGCTGTGCTTGTTGGAAGGCTGCTTCAGCCGTGGAGTTGAAGGCCTGCCACTCCGTCTCGGTGTCGGTGACGGGTGGGGGGGAGTGAGCGGCCCAGGCAATGGTGAGGCTGTGGCGCCATTGCTCTGTGGTGCATTGGTATGGCTGGTGGAAGCTGGGCGTGGGCAAGAGCTGGTGCTGCTGGACCGGGGGGGGTCTGGTCGGGTGGAACTGGATGGTCAGGATCTTGTGGTCGCTGATCTTGGTCGGCAGGTAGGTGGGAACTGGTTGCGGGTCAAAGGGCGGGCCGGTGACCACTGCATAATCGAGGCACTGGGTGCCTGCCCACCTGCTGGGTCCTGGCGCCCTCCAGGTGCTGGTTGGGTGGGTGAAGAGCTGGTTGGTTGCAAACCGCGTTTTGGTCAGGACTGATGTTCCAGTCGCCGATGAAGATGGCTGGGGTCTGATGATGCAAGGTTGCCCGGATGTGTTGCATTGCGGTTTGCATATCTTCGTCAAGGTGATGGCCTGGTCTTTGGTAGACAGCGATCAAATGAAAGCCGCCGAAATCCAGGTGAACCATGTCGCCTGCGGTGCCATGCCAGGTGCTGCTGCAGCGGGCTTGTATGTCGTGGCGGATCGCAACAGTAACGCCCCCGTAGTAGCGGGGCTGGTGTGCTCCTCGCGGGGTCTGGGAGTGGCCGACCTGGCCCCAGGTGCGGTAGCCACGGCGCTCCACAGCTCGCCCGCAGCCGGCGAGCTCACGCGGGGAGAACTTGGTCTCTTGCATGCTGATGATGTGAGGCTTGGATTGGGCCGCAACAGTGAGCAAATTCATGGCGTTGTTTTTGCCATTGGCGTTCCAGGTCCAGATTGTCAGTGGGTTGCGGGGGGAGGGCCCAGGCTGGCTTTCGATGTCCCCATCATCAAGGAGATTGCGCTGCCAGGCGCGTTTGCGGGGGGTTGGTTTTGGGCGGGGCCGGGTGAGCGTCTGGAGTTCCTGGGTGGTGAGGGACCAGGCGGCTGTGAGGGCTTTGCGCCACTTGCTGGGTGCCTTTTTCCAGGCAGTGCGCCTGGGGCCGCTGGTCAAGATGGTACTTCGATGCTGTGGGTTGCAGATGGGAGCCTTGCTGATGCCCCAGGGGGAGTTCCAGACCTTGGTGCAGGTCGTGCACGTGTACCTGCTGGTTTTGCCGCTGGTGTTGCGGAGGTAATGGATGGTGTGGGTGGTGGATTGCTGGTCCAACAAAGTTTGCCGGGTGGCGTCGTGGTGGGTCGTGGGTCTGCCTTGCTTGCGGCGAAGGGCCCGCTTGTTGGCGAGGCGCCATTTGGAAGTGAGCTTGCGCGGGGCGTGGGCGCAGGTGCGCAAGTGTTCGCGCTGGGAAGCTCGCATCCAGTTGTTCGGCAGGGCTGGCAGCCCTTGAAGACAATAGCCACAAGTCCATCCAGCGTGGACGTCAGGGCGTGCTGGGATGGGTGTGTACCGCATCCGGTATTGGTGGAATGCTGTTTTGGGGGGGTGTGAGGGTGGGCTTGGTCGATGTGCTTGATGCGCTTGCGGGTCCACGTTGCAGCTGTCGAGTTCTCTCTCGCCTTCGGTGCAAGATTCTCTTGTCCTTCTTCTCCTTGGGTTTCTCATCACCAGGGCCTTCAGGCTCTTGTGGTTTCTCCTCCTCAGCAGGCTGTTCGGCTTCCAGCAAACACCCATGATTCAGGCTGAATCTGGTCTGTCCGGTCCAAGGGGGACCTGCTTGCTCATCCCTCTGAACTGTCCAGTCATCAGTGTGCTGCTGGACGGTGTTGTCAGAGAAAACCATCTCTGTGTGCCGCACCGGAAGGATGCTGTTGAACTCCACAGGCAGGGTGTCATCACTGCGAAGTGGCACATAGAGGCGTTGTCTGGGGATNCGGAAGGATGCTGTTGAACTCCACAGGCAGGGTGTCATCACTGCGAAGTGGCACATAGAGGCGTTGTCTGGGGATGTTGTGAACTCTCACCAGGCTGCCATCGTCATCGATGAACCATTGGTCTGTGACCATGTCCATATCCACCTCCGACACATCAGGCGAGTAGCCCTTTGACTCGGCAACCTCGTTCTCAAAGACTGGAAAAGCCTCATCGAACTGCTGAAATTTCCATCCATAGTCAAACACCATGGTGTCCAAGATTCCCTGGCAGATTACTCTGCAAAGGCCCCTTGGATAAGCTGCTGCTTGTTGGGATCTGAGTCCATGGCTGTTGCTTCCCACAACTGCTTGGTGTGCTCCAAAAGCGCATCGGCATCTGCGACCAACTTTGTTCAACACATGCTCACTGTTGCTGAGCCATCCAGTTGCTTTTCTAATGGGCTTTCCCGTCTCCAGGTCTTTCTTCCCAAAGCAACATTGGTCGCCGATGACATACTTGCCATGAGCTTCATCCAACAGCTTCGCCAGGATGCCATCGTAGATCCAGGCATAGGAACCAGCAGGGTTCTCCAAGAGGTAGTATCTGCCATGAGCATCTTGCCATTTGCAGATCTGAACGAGCAGCTTGAGAGTCTCTTTGCCCAGGCTATCACGTAGAGCTTCCCAGTCGGTGTCCGGGTTGCAGTTGGTCAGCAATGACCATATCCGGCAGTCAAAAGGATTGAGCACCAGCAAGGGCTTGTGCTCAGTCACCACCTGCCAAAGAAGTCGCCTCCCATGTGGGGACAGCAGGTCATAGCCATCCAAACGATCCATAGGTTGACTGCACGTCCATCCAAACTCTGCCGATGCAACACGTGTAGTGATGAAGCTACCGGCAAAGGGCTCAAACAGGACTGTGTTCTGGAAGCCGTCAGTTGCCAACTCCTCAGACACAGTGTAGTCACGTTTCAAAGCAACCCATGTCCTCTGATCTGCAACTCGAATCCTCTGCTTGGCTGCATTCAGCTCGGTGGCACGACGTTGAGAGATCTCACCCCTCTTGTCATGGGCTTTGACTCCACGATCCTTCAATTGGACCTCTTTGCCAACCATATGCTTGCAGTACTCGAGCTCCTCCAAACTCCCAAGAAAACAGTGTTGCAACAGGCTCGAACGGGCCTCCCCCACAAAGTAGACCAACAAATCTTCCTGCTCAGATAGAGCTCGAAGTCGGTCTTCCCCGATGTCCTCCACATTGCGCTCACCAATCTTGGGGTCATAGGCGATGTCCAAACCAAGGTGTTTGGTTCTGGTTCTCTGCAGTGGCATGGTGATCTGAAGCTTCCGGATGTTCACCTCCTGGGCCTTCAGGTTAATCACCATGTCCAAGGCTGTCATTGCTGCAATCGATAGCAAGAGTGGGGTGTTGCCACCGATCACCTCTGCAGAGTAGACCTCACCCTTGAAGCCATCCAAGTAGATTGGAATCCGCCACACTGCAAGTCGGTCATCTGTGCTCTGACCGTTGGCAAGTGAAAGGTCTTCTTACCAGGAGTGGGTGTGCAGGTCACACCATCTGGCAAGGTCTTCTGGTACTCCTCCCGCCATCGTCTCGAAGCAGGCTGTGTCCAAAAGACACATGCGAGACTCATCTGTGGCCTCGGCTTCAGAGGGACCAAAATGGTGTCCTCCATCAGCGGTGTCATTGCCGCTAAAACTTGAATTCCTGAATTCGATGTGGTCCTGGGTTCCATTGGGCTCCAAAGGTTCTGAATTCTTGCTCTTGCCCTCGACCATGAAAACAAAGTCATAGGGTGAGACGGTTTCCTCTGCCCGATCAGCGTGAGCTTGAGGCCGTTGCGGCCTGCAGCTTCTGGATGCCGTCCGTGAAGCTTGTGAAGTGCTTGCATCCACCGTCTGGGCACTCGAAGTAGAGGCTCGAGTCCGACCAATGTCGAAGCAGCACCATAGCAGTGCCACAGAAAGCACAAGGCACTGATGTGCATGGCACCCCAACCTCCAGCTCATCCGGGACCTTGATGTTGGTCTTGGGGTCCCGTTTTGGCGTCTCCTGCAACTGCTGCTCAGTGTAGGGCCGAAAGAAACGGCAGTCCTCGTTACCCATCATCTGGTTGGCGACATCTCGACCGCGATCCACGGCGGATGCTTTGGGGTAACCGGCAGCTGATGCAGCTTTGGTCAAGGCTGCTGGGGCTGGCTTCGGCTTCGGCTTGGCTTTGCTCCTCGTTGGCATCAGTGGCAGATCTGTGGGGGAGAACGCATCAGTGCGCTCCTTCATCTGCACGTAGAGCTTGGTGTAGCCCTTCTGCACACATGGCGTGCCATTGAAGAACTTGATCAGCCTCTCTCGGACTTGCTCCTTGGTTCCAGACGTCTGCACTTCCCACTTGTCACAAATGGCTTGCAGATCTCGTAGTCGAAGTTGATCTTCCATCAGGCCTTTGGGGATCTGGTCGTTGAAGTTGTCCACATAGTAGACCCGAAGATCTTGCACTGGGATGGGCACCATCGGACTCTCACCAGGCGTCCATGGTCGTGGCACAGATGTGCCGGCAGCCTTTGCTTTCGGTGCTTTGCGTCGGCTGTCCGTCTCCGTATACCCAGAGTCCTGCTGCATGTCGGTCTCATCATCCTCGGACTTGACCATGTTGCAGTAGGCCTCATCCTCTTCCAGCTCCTCTCCAAGACTGAAGAAGGTAGGAGACTCACCCACCATGTAGGCTTTCCCATGACGTCCCTTGCCACCGCCCTTGGACTTCCCTTTCTGGCTCTTCTTGGGGCCCGACCTTGAAGTCTTTGGACACTCTGCATCACCTGCCCAATGCCCAAGTCGGTTGCATGCAGCACATCTGCTGCGCTCACGTTCCAGCTGCTTGGCATGTTCACGGCCTTGGGAACCAGAGCCTTTGCCGCCATCCGACTTGTAGAACCCACGAGCCTTTTGGATGTCCTTGAGCTTCTTGCGGCTGTCACGGTATGACCTCCTCTGTTGGTCCATCGCCGCATAGGCCTGGAAGACATCATCATCACCTGATGCCCCATAGTCAGACTGCTCCTGGCCATCCGTCTCCCAGTCATCTCGATCCTCCGCATCATCTCCAACTGCATAGGCATCCTCAGTGCCATCATCTTCATAGTCAGCACCCTCGGTCTCCTCAGAGATTGCAGTCCATGAAGCGGCATCCTCCGAAGTCACTGCATAGGACCTCATAGATCGGCCACCTTTGCGACCATACCCACGTGCCAAACCAGACTGGTCACGTTGTCTCTCCTTCTCATGCAGGTCATAGAAGGAGGTCCTCAGTGCTCGCTCAATGCCCTCCATCGTGTACTTGGACTGGTTGGCCAACAGCACAGTCCTCCGATCTTCCCGGGACAGCCCAACATGCTTCAGAAGGAAGTAGGCCCGGAGATCCTCACTCATATTCACCTCCTCAGCCAAGTCCTGGAGTTCGTTCCAGTGTTGTTTCCGTTGACGTATGTATCCGTCAATGGCTTGGCCTNGAGATCCTCACTCATATTCACCTCCTCAGCCAAGTCCTGGAGTTCGTTCCAGTGTTGTTTCCGTTGACGTATGTATCCGTCAATGGCTTGGCCTCTCTTCCTGTGGGATCCGTCGAAGAACTTGTCGAAGGCCTCAGTCTTCTTCACTATGCTGACTTTCTCTATCGACTGCAGGCTGCGGAAGATATGTTTGTAGCCATCTTGTTCACGGAGTTTCTCGTGTTGGCTCATCAGTTCCTCACATGCCTTAAAGGCTTCGCCGTGCAAGGCGTCTAACAGTTTCTTTGCGAACCGTTGCTTCTTCTTTTGAAGGTCTCTTTGCTCCTTTGCTTCGTCTTTTCCATCACCCTCCAAGTTGTTGAAAGCAAAGAGGACCCTCTGCCTGTACTCTCTCATCAGGCTGGGAACTGCACCTGTGAAATGGGGTATGCCATCTCTGTCCACCACGATCTCCTCATCCTTATAGAACGGCTGCGATCCGGCAGCTGAAGCCATTGCACGAAGGCTCCGCTACCAGTGCGAAAGCTCGGCACTGGCAGCGCAAACTATTTTAAACCACACAGGCAAAAGTAGAATGTTCCTATACAAGTTGTCTATGCACATGCATTGCTGTTGATCTTGTCCTTGAATCGTCCATCTGATTGCTTTCATGCTGTTTCGTGTTTCATCCGCATCAAGCGGACCNCAAGTTGTCTATGCACATGCATTGCTGTTGATCTTGTCCTTGAATCGTCCATCTGATTGCTTTCATGCTGTTTCGTGTTTCATCCGCATCAAGCGGACCTGAGTTCCATTTGGGGCCATGGTCTGCATGACATGGGCCGTGTTCACTCGGGCCGGCTGCGGTCGAAGTCTGGCGTTCGGCCGGCAGCAGCAAAGGATTCACAGCAACACCTGCACATGCGGCTGCATGCTGGGGAATCTTCACNACTCGGGCCGGCTGCGGTCGAAGTCTGGCGTTCGGCCGGCAGCAGCAAAGGATTCACAGCAACACCTGCACATGCGGCTGCATGCTGGGGAATCTTCACATGTATATCAAATGTGTATATTACAGTATATATGATATGTATTTGTATGTACTACTGTAAAATACACCTATCAATTTCTCACTTATTTTGGGGATAACAAAAATATGCAACGAGTTACGCAGTTTCGATTAAACCACCGACCAACTTCAGAAAGCATCCTGGTGAGCACACAGTGGCTCGTTCACCTTCATGGACTGATGCTTGGTTCAAAGGGTTTGTCAAGAAAATCATGTGGATACCCTCTGGCAATCTAGCACAGCTATGCGAAATCACTATGTTTCAAAAGGGAAACTGGTGATATAATGGGATTTACAGTAATGCTGGATTCAATCGGATCTACCCTCTGCCAGTTTGCTATGGAAGCCATGGCCCTTTTAGTTGATGTTCCCAGTAAACATGGTGATTTTCCACTTCGCAAACAGGACCCATGAAAGCGTTCTGCATGAACTGTTGCACTTTCAGTGCTTGAAGATTATGTCATTGGTGCTTTCGCGATTCGTTCTGGTTGTATCCCAGTTGATGTCACTTGGTTAAGAAGGTAAATCCCCATTGCCGTTGGTTGCAATGTCCATGTTTCCTCAATTCTGAAATACCAGAATTCCTCGATTTTTTACCCTCTTGGTCACATTCATGCAACCATATTCTGGGATGGCTCAGAATGATTGACCGCCAAACTAGGATGCATTCAGATCCAACGTTTGAGCAGCCTGGATCCGTTTGACTCCCCTTTTGGACCAGAAAAAGGACGATCTCATCCTTCCCAAGTTATATCATATATCTTGAGAATGTTCCTCAAGTCTCCGATGTTTTTTCAATGTAAACCCATTCAGAAATTCATGACATTGAACCTCCATCGTTTCCTGGATGAAAAATGATAGCAAAATGCTCAACTTTCCCACAGATGTTGTCCCAACCTCCGTGCCTTGCCTTTTCCTTCGCTGTGTTGAAAATGTCGCGCACCCACAAGGCACCCATGCCCGCGGGGAGCCATACCAAGTCAGAGGCTCTGAACCTGAAAAAACTGGAACTGTCCTTTTGACCCCCGAATCAAAAAAAAACAATGAACATCTGCACTACGAAAAACAATAGGAAGTGTCCTGCAGATTTCTTCCCATTGACCCATGAATCAACGATCAAAGGAAGTGCATCGAAAACAATGATGGTACTCAAAAAACACTCAAAGCTACTAGTTAACCATCTGAAACCATGATGCTCTTTGGAAAAATCGGACCAAAAAAAAACATGGAGGTCGTTTGATCGTGAAATCCCATGGACCGGTCGTCCATGGTGACCTAAGCCTCAGACTGAATGAATGGCACATCAGACTCGCCAGCCAACCTCACGGATGGGGCCTTGTGCCCACCATGGGATCCGGACAAAGGACATCTATTACATGGATAATATATCAGAATTCACCAAGTATATGGGATATCATATGCATATACCATTTCATATTTATAGATAATCCCATGCAGAGGTTGTTATATATGACTATATATGATTATATATGTATTATAGATATTCCCATGCAGAGGTTGTTATATATGATTATATATGATTATATATGTCTGAATTGCATCTGGCCTCACTTTCAATCATCTGGCCTGACTTTTAATAAGTCACCAACGACAAATATAGACAGCCGTTTTGATACAGTACATATCACATGTAATTTCAGTGACGTCGCAGGTCGTTAATTCACGCAGAAGGGATGCATTAGGAAATGGTGCTGGATAATTTTAGCCAAAAATGCAATGATCATACGGGATATAAGCGGGATGTATTGATGTACTGGAAAAATTCATTTGATAGCAACCGACAATGCTAAAGAGATATAGTATAATAAGAGGTACAGTATATATTGTAAAATCATGGGATGGTTGATATATGGATGACGATCCAAATTTGGAGTGTGTATCATTCGAAAGGCAGGTCGTTTTCAATATGAAACCATCCATCTATATTGAACCATCCATCTATAGGGGCGGATCATTTTGACCTATCCCCAAATGCTTCAGGGCAGGGATCCAAATCCCGTGGCAAAGCCGTGTCAAATTGCTTCGGCATTCAGAATGTCATTAGGTCTGTCTGAAAACGAGGGATACCGGATACCTCAAAATTTGCAACTTTATGTAATGGGGAAAACAGTGATTCACCATCAGATTGTGTGATACTCTGTTTTAAGACGAACCCAGTTGCTCAAGATTCAAGCCAATGCAGGGTGGTTCAAGTTGCCCTTCTCTGCACATGTGCCCCCCCAAAATGCACCAACGAATAAGAGGGAAACCACGTGCTTTGAAAAGGCGTCCCCTACGCTTCAACTAGGATATCTGTGTATTCATGTCTTGCCCACCCTGACCATGTGGCCATTGGGTCTTAAAATATCTCAAAACCAAGGACCCACAGAATATCTCTTGGTCGAGTGGAGAGTGGGGATTTGCAGCGGAAACGGTGGAAACGGTGGAAATCTTGTCGCCAGAAGACGAAGTGACTTCCATCAATCTTCAAAAGGTTATTTCCAAACATTCAGATCTATTGGGATTTACATAGATCAATCAATAGATCAATCAATAGATCAATCAATAGATCAATCAATAGATCAATCAATATCCTTACCGTAGATCTACATAGATCTACCACATGTCAGCCACATATCCATCCAAGCTGCGCTTTGGCCAGGAGCGTCTTACCAGTGTCTGGAGGCCCAGTCAGCAGCACGCCCCGAGGGATCTTGGCACCCACCTTGACGAAAGGCTCGGGCGTCTTAAAGGCCGTAGGTCAAAAATTGGGCCATGTGCGTTTCTTCCACAAAGTTCTGGGAACTTTGTGAGCAAACACATAAGGAAAAAAGGGCTAAACTTGTATGTATACACTATGTATGTGTATGTATGTTTACATAGTTTAATCACTTCAATATGTGCTCGTGTGGTACTGTTTCTGCGAGAGCAAGCTGGGGCGCGCAACACCTTTTGTCTTGAACCGCAGGGCCTAGTGATTGACATATGATTTCACATGCCAACGTGTCCACATGGTTTTCATGTGACATGACTGAATGCCGCTGAAATGGTTTCGACTGAAATGACTTCTCGATTTGTAGCGTGTCATCCTAATGCAGACTGCCATGAGTGCACACTGAGTACAGCTAGAAATTCTTTCCACTCCTCCTTGGTGCTTTGAGGCTTGAATTGAAGCACCACACCAAAAGAATTCTTAGTCACGGCAGCTGCACCTTTCCAAACACGTTCAAAGTGAAAACGCTTGCAAAGGAAGGCATTATAGGGAGTTGCCTCCATTCCCTTTTCATTTCTTCACATCTCACCCCATCTGATTTCTGTAGCTCATTGCATATGTACTGGTCAGCCAAGGCCTCATTGTTGTTCCTCCTCACTCGCCTTGCTAGGCGTTCCATCCTTGCTGCAAGGAGTTCGAATACCTCCTGTCGAGCTGCAGGATCACGTAGATCTTGAGTATTCAAACGATCCAACAGCATGAGAATGGTCTGCTGGATTTCACCTGCATCCCTCCAGGATTCGGCCAAAAGGGACTCATTGAGCTGATTTCGAAGTCCATCGATTGTATGAGTCAAATCTCCCCTTCGTGTCGATGTATCCTCCTCCGGGTTCGAAGCAGTGCCCTCCATGATCTCGTCTGTATCAGCATTGGAACTTTCTCCTCCTTCACCAGCTTCTGCATAAGTCACACCTGTTCTCACTGAAGTCGGAACTGGGGCTGCTGCATCTGTGTCTTCTCCATGAGTTGCATATCCTTGAGATTGCTGCCTCAAAGTACGTAGATACTGACTCGCCCCCATGGTCTGTCTAGCCATGATGTTCCCTCTCTCCTGAGTGAACATGTGCCTCCTCTGAGCTGGCGTGATGTCGTTGGTCCTCACGTAGCCTCCAAGCTCGACCAACCCATAGTGAAGGCCATCCTGCCTATCACTCAACATCTCCATATTTTCATCTCTTTCAATCACCTGTTGTGTGATCACTGCAATGCGTTGGCTCACATCATCAACTTGTAAACGAAATCCATTGAGGTCACGTCTCAGCGCAGGAACTTCATTCATATATTCCCCAATGACATCATCTGCTTCTGCCACTTGAACGCTGAGATGATATAGATCCGAGAGAAGCTGCTTCACGTAGTGTCGCACCAAGAAACATCCAACTGCAAACGCAAGAAGAATCACCACCAGAATCATCACTCCAACCTTGAACCACCACTTTTCTGAAGCGGCTCCATTGTCGATGATGCAAACTTCTGGATTCATTCCTGCTGCACCAACTGGCCCAAGGCCCATCACAGTCATCAGCCTGGCCACAACCCTGGCCAACTGAGCAACATCTCGTCCACCACCTCTTTGGACTGTTTCATCATACTCCTCCTGGCCAACACGTCCATCACCATGTTGTAGAAACATCCCAAGCTGATGTAAAAGCAACCTCAAGCGCCTTGCACCAAGAACCTTTGTACCAGCATCTGACACATTCCAGACTGAAGAGATCTGGGACAGGGTAACTGACTTCTCCTGCACCTTGCTCTGGATCCAAAGAATCTTTGCGTCCAAATGCTTGATTTTCCCGACGCCTTGGCGCTGAGCAAGTTGTCGAGCACTGCTGCTGTCGGTCTAGAGGATGTGCTCGATTGTTGCTTTTGTCAGAAATTCTGCACATCGCCGCAGAAAAATCCCATCAGCCAACGTTGACACCATTCCATGAAGTTCACTTTCACACGATGAAAGACTGACAACACGCTGGGTTCGGCTGGATCCATACATGTAGGAATCTCCAAGGAGATGCATTCCTGCCGATGTAGATCGACGATGCCTTTTGTCTCCACTCCAGTCACTATCACTGAAGCTCTCCAGCACCCAGAATGTATCGCTTGACTGTTTCCATCGACCACATCCACCAATCGGTTGTTCCAAAACCACAGCATAGTCTTGAGTTGCTTTCAGATACCCAACCAATTTCTTGATGGATTGCATGGCGCTGACTGTGGGTTTGCTCATGTTTGAGGCTAGTTCCTTCACTGTTTTTTTGCTCGGAATTAGCGCACGCTGGCACAAGGCCTGTGTCACTAGACAAGAAAATGAAATAGTGAAATAAAGTAGGTACAAAACTGAAACGACTACTAGCGCCCGGCTCTCAGTACAGCTCCAAGACGTTGAAAAAGTGAGCAGCCCCCAACAGAATGCATGAAGCTGGCCAAATGAAAATCCTCCGTATGATGAGTAAGACACAAGATCAATCATCCACTAACCGCCTGTAAATAACTCGGCACCTGCAGTCCAAAGTACGAGGGTATTTAGCACGATGCCGGTGCCAACTCCAACCTCCCGCTTCAATGCAGCGGGAGAAGCCTCTCAAGAGGGCTGACTCGTCATATGTGTCTTTCTTGTTCTATTGATGATAGCATCAGTAGACCCCGGTCATCACATAGGGCATACCAAGAGCAGCAATGTCATTTGAAAATTGTAAGGCTAGTTCCTTCACTGCAAACACAATGTCTGGCCTGTCACGGGAGAGGTACAGGCAGACACCCACAGCCATTCGATAGAAACTTGAATCAGCACTTGAAAGTTCTGGTGAGGCATCTTCACGCTGTAAACTTGCATCACCCGGCACCGATTGCATTCTCACATGGCCCAGCTTGTCCTCAATTTTCTGGACCAAAGCATCAATGTTTGTACCAGGTATCAAAGCCAAACCACTGGAAATGCGCTTGATGCGCCTTTTGAGGAAAACAACCTCACTGTCGATTCCACCCAGCTCGCTGAAGCTGATGGTAAAGGCCTTCTGGAATGATGGCAGAAAGGTCTCATTCCAAAACCTTCTCGAGCGGTACCTGAGGGACTATGGGCTTTGATGGCACATATTCTCGCCGCTTCATTGTCGATCCAAGAAATGACACGCCTTTCCTTCAAATATAAAGCGGTGAGATACAATTACAGCTAATATAGTGTCTCCTACGCAAAATTACAGTTCACCCTCGACGAATTTGCACTAAAGGCGCCTGGCACGGAAAATGAGGTTCTGAGCATTTGTCAGCCAGTGCTCCACCAAGGCTTTCGGAACTTGATTTCGCACTTAAGTCTGTCTCTGCCAGCGATGATGACGGCCCCAGCGGCAGCAATGTCATTCCTGCAAAATTCCGGAGCCCCTGAAGTTCGCTCGCCTTGACCTGAGAGATTTTTCCGTCACCAGAAATGTTGTCAAGCATCTGACACAGCTTGGCAATCCGGCTCTGTTTGTTTGCAACTGTCCCAGAAGGCAGTGTGGCAAGCTTAAAGTTTACCCCCAAAACGTAAAACTTTGCAACACAAAGTTAGATCGCGAAAACCGCTTTCAAACCTCTTGCGCTCAAAGTAAACCCAAACCAAAACAAACTCAAACGTGCAAGTCTCGCGTTTCTGAAGTCTCAGAATCCTCAGAGGCCGTCTCACGCCAACACACACACACACACTTTTCGCTCCGCGGTTCTTGAGCCACAAAGTTAGTGGCAAAACAGCAGTCTCACTATCTACACAGGCAAGTAAAACGCAGACAAAACCGGAGGTTTTGTCAAGTTGTGGTAAACTCGATTCCTAGAAACGTTTCATTTAAAT
>BGPT01000236.1:178735-227291 GCA_003297045.1 Symbiodinium sp. clade C Y103
TAGGATTCCTTTGGTCATAGACCAAATTGTGGAAATAGCATGGCATGGGGCCTTTTGATAGCTTCCCCCGTGTCAGTTTAGCAATGCAAACCTGAAACCCCCTGCAGGTCATTTCATATCCTGTCAGGTATCTTCTCACCGTGGCCCCTGCGGCCCAATGCCCTTTCAGGTGGGGCGGGACAAATCACCGGAGCAATAGNCTGCGAAAACGTGCGGACCTCGTTTGCTGCACTTTGATCTTGGAAACTTCGTGGGTTCCTACCTTAGCTTTCTGTCTTGCTACGCTTGCAGAAGCTACAGTTGTCATTGATGCATTTTTGTTGGGTTGCTGGATGTGCAGGGCCCATCAAGACTCGTCAAATTCACCATGCTTTGTTCACAGTCAAACGTGGATGAATAGCCGGTTATACAAGATGATGCAAACCCCGAACATAACGACTTATGGCGACATGGATCAGACTACGCTTGGGTCCGTGGGTCAATATGAGTCAATGTGGGTCAATAGAATGTATACATCAAAATAACACCACCCAATAATGGGTTATTCATGGTTATTCAATATTATTCACATCCCAATAGCATTCTGCGTTTGTTGTTTGATCTTCACAGTCAAAAAACCAGGCTTTTGAACCAAACGCCACGGCCCGGGCTTTGCTTTGTGAATTTTGCCGGCTTTCCCACGACTTGAAAGTGCTACCACAACACCATGGCCAATGGGAAATCCACCAAAAATGGAGGTTTAGTTCGCTGGGAAATTCATCTCTAAATAAATGGGTGATTTTCCAGCCACGTTTGATGACACCGGACGGTACTCTTTTCAAAAGCTGGAGAATGTATAGATCCAGATCAAACGACCTAATAATTTTGACATATTTTGAGTCTTTTGAACCGACCAAACTAGGCAATATGTTATCCATCCGCTTGCTCGATGCGTTCGAAACATGGCACCTCGAGCTTCCTCAGAGATTTTGGGTATGAGCTCTGGCAGCTCCCCATTGACCACGTCCTGAGACTCAGCGCGGGTCGGCCTGTGGATAGCCTCTTTCCTGGAAACGGATTTACCCTTTTTAAGTACCCTCTGGTAAGCTAACATAACTATGGGAAATCAGCATTTTTCATGGAAAATTCCACTATAAATGATTATGAATGGTCATTTTCAATAGCTACGTTCAATTACCAGAGGATAGGTTGAGGGATGTAATGTTGGTAAAACAATCATAAATCATCCCCAATTTCACCAGAAGTGTGCTATAAACCATTCCCAAATGGGTGGTGTTTTATTGTTTTACCCACATTAATTAGGACAGTTCTGATAAAGTGTTTTAAGTCTTGTTGGCCATGTTGGCATCATTGAAAATGATATGATTTTGATGAGATTCCAAAGTGCTCGCAGATGTGGTTGATGAAATTGATAAAGCGGATACAAAAAAAGCATTGCTGAAAGCAAAAGGAGAAAAGGAGAACAATGTACAATCAATGTTTTGGCTAATTATGGAACAAATACAGGAAACCCTGTTGTTTACCAACAAATATAGGGCATTCAACCATAGATGTTTCCGCAAACCGTGTCTGGGATACCTTGCCACCATGCCCATTGACGCAGCTGATGGACCCATAGTGTGCCCCCACAGTGCTAAGTTACAACCAACAACCCATGGACAATCTTAGACATTCGGCAACCAATGCATTTTCAGCTGGAAATTATACGATACATAATGATCTATACATATATGTATATATTTAGATATACACACTACAGACACCAACATTTGAACAACTATGTATGTATATACACAGGAGAATGTCATTGGCATCCTCTTGGCTTTTGGAAAACCGCTTGGCATTCTGTGGCCTCACAGAGTCGATCAACCACCTGCCCTTCCGGCGCTACTTCTGCTTCATTTCCATTGCAATTGGAAGCGGTGGGTAATATACACACATATATAATGTATGTATTTATATATACACAATATATATATATATGTATATATAATTATATATATAATTATATATATATATGATATATCTATATATTATACAACAACATTTATAGCAACAGATTAAAGTACTGAAGTACCTCTCCGAACTTCAATCCTTTTTTCGAGCGAAGGGTTTGTCTTTCTCCTATAGAACCAGGTCTCGCACCTTTGGGATTCGGGTCCTTTTTGCTGAAGTCGATGGTAAACTAACATAACTATAGAAAATCACCATGTTTAATGGGAAGATCCACTATTTCTATGGCCATTTTCAATCGCAAACTGTAAACGTTTACCAAAGGGTATTCATGGATGATCCATCAAGCTGGTGACAGGATTATGATTACACGCTTCGAGCCCACCAGAAATCACACACCAAGCACCCCACGAATTTCAACAAAGGCACAAGGTGGGGCCCCCTGAGTTTTGTTGAACTTGCTTTCGTTTCACACACTTCTCTAGAACGATATGTGTATATAAATATATTATATTTATACGTCTCTATCTATCTACCATAAACCATCGAATTCACCTGGTTCTAACATACCATAAACCCACTTAGCGTGCTTTGGGGACCAACAAAAAATATACTTGGAGTTGCAGTTCCAGCTATAAGTGGTTCTATAACCATAGTTGTAGGGAGATATCCTACCTTACAAGCGTTAGAAACCCATGGTTATATTAATTATTTTTTTCATCCCCAACTGCACCCCGAAGTCAGCTACGAGGTCGTGCCCTAGAAAATCTGCGAAGTTGGTTTCAAACTCCACTTTCGCTTTGGTTCATGGTAGATATTTCTACAGTTCCTATGGTTTACACACTTTTAACATCTGTTAACCATTCATTATCCCATTTAGTTAATGAACCAGTTAAATGTTAATGAACCATTAACCAGTTCATTTAGTTTACATCCCATTAATGGATATTAATGGTCCATATTAAGTCCATATTATCAAGCATCCCACTTGATGGTTCATTATACTGTAGATCCCATTAAACTGCATTAATGAACCATCAAGTGGGATGATCCTTCAAGTAGGGAGCTCTACCTTGTACAAATCCTTTTGGGTATAGTGGTTCTGAACCACCTACATACACAAATGGAACGATTTGACCTGTCATTCACCCGAAAAAAACGGGGCGTTCCACCACTTCAATCCCGTTCCTGTTTGCTAAATCCACATTTGTGGTGTTTCAACATCTACTATTCCTGATCAAATCCAGTGACATACTTGCTGTTGTTGGTTAAATCCACATGTTTGATGGATAAACGTATGTGTTCTATTGCCTCAGCACTTCAACACCTGTTGCGCTGACCCCTGTGCTTCACTCGGCACCCGAACGCTCTGAATGTCGGCACTGTCGCTGTAGGCCGGGGGCGGCACGGCCAACAACAACTCTGGACGTGGTTCTTGACCTTGAAGGAGACCATCAATGTGGCAATGAACTAACTTGGAGGATCAGTCACTTCATGGTTTTTTAGTGGGATTTCATGGAATACATCAATAATTGTAAATGATGGTTAATGAATGGTTGATAAGATAATAGTTTACAAACCACAACGACTGTAGATCTATCTACCATACACCCTAGTTAGCGGAGATACAAACCAACTTTGCAAACTAGGGGGCACCACCTTGTACTTGGAGGATTATCCTACTTAGTTTAATGACCCTGGTTAGCAAGTCCCCCAGGTGGATTATCCCATATATAAATATGTTATAGATGTTATAAGTATGGTTGCAAGGGCTGTATCGTTCGAGGATAATTCTGACTAGATTGCACATGTGAATGGACTATGATCTACACTCAACTTGGAAAGTCGATGCATTGATCCAATTTGTTGCGTCGGACGGTTGGGAGAACAAATTCTGCGAGTCAGTGCGTGTTGCGTCCAGGTGGTGTTTTGAAGACCTGTTCTTTGCGGCTGGCGTTATTTACGTGGGTCGGGTTTTAAAAAGCTTGCAAGTTGGGCCAATGTGGTAGTACCGTTGTGTTTTGGGTTCAACTTTGTTTTGTCTTTGAGAGATGTGTAGGTCTGGGGGGGTTGTTGACGGAGCGTTTTTTTGTTTTCAATTTTTGGGGTATCGCCGGGGTATCGCCTGGCTATCGCTGGGATGCGCTTCAATTTTTCCTCAGATAGTCAGAGCTATTGGCTTCAAGTAGAGGAAGAGTGGCCTGTGTGCGCTTTGGAGCCTGGGTGCTGCCAAATGTCTATGGTAATTACCTGAAAGCGCAATTCATACACGTGTGCTACTGTATCTCCTTGGCTCCGAGAGCCTACTGAGCGTTGAACCATATGACATGTCACAATCAAGCCATAAGCATAGAACTTGCGTCCCATTGTGTTTTGTCGTTCAAACCACTAGTAAAAAGTAGATAAACAAGATGCGTCCATGCTGCGTCCACATGGTGAATTTGCTGATTTCTGTATCAACTAGCTGCTGCACTGACGTTCCCGATCGGGTGTATCTGGATATTTATATACTGGAATTCAATGGTGGGAAATTAAGGGATGAACCAAATGGTGAAGTTACAAGTAAACATTGTGATTGAATATGACTTAATGGGATTAAACCGATTAAACCAACAAGGTGGGACCCCAAACAATAGTAACATTGGTTCATACATGTTTATCCACTAGGTGAAATCTATAGTTCATGGTAGATGTATCTATACTCAATGGGCTTGTGGTACAATTCTATACCTTGACCCTAGCTCTGGGTCAAGGTATACATAGCCCCAGATGTAGCCACAATTCTAGTACCAGATACCCTCTGGAATCAAACGTGGCTGGCTGGAAAATCCTCTATAAATGATGGAATTCCCATTGCCACGTTTGATTGCCGGATGGTAGTCGATAAATATCTGGACTAGAAATTCTGCGATGAAAGTAATTTGGGTTTCAGGATTATGGCGAAATTATCTGAACTATGTTGGAAATGCATCCTGACTGATAAATTGTGGTTATGGGGTCCATTTCGAAACAAGTCATACATCAATCTGGGTAAATTATAATAATTCACTAATTTGAATTAAGGCCATTTGGGGATGATTCCCTATACTAACCATATATTCCAGGGCTCGGTCACAGTNTTCACTAATTTGAATTAAGGCCATTTGGGGATGATTCCCTATACTAACCATATATTCCAGGGCTCGGTCACAGTGAGGTCGTTATAATTTACCTAGAATCAATGTACAACACACTTTTACTAATGTGGTGATTTTAAAGACACACCATCCCCAATATCACCAGAAATGGGTCGCAAAGATCATTCCGGAATGGTAGGCTTAGTATTTGGCCTTAAATTCATTGTTGAATTTGCCACAATTCAATGGATTGGTTAATGGGAAAATTTACAGGAAAACCCTATATTTCATGGGAAATTCCATGGTTTCCTGTAGATTTTCCCTTAAACCAATCCAATGAANAATGGATTGGTTAATGGGAAAATTTACAGGAAAACCCTATATTTCATGGGAAATTCCATGGTTTCCTGTAGATTTTCCCTTAAACCAATCCAATGAACAATACGATTTTTTATGGGTAAACTGAGGGTCATTGTGTATCATGCACCTCCCACAGCAGTTCGAGAACTTAGGTCACCTAACGTTCCAAGAAATGTACGCAAAGGTCACGGTAGTCCTGCGCCGGCAACGGTCAAGATACGGCTTTGTACTGGCCATAGTATAAGCATTGTCATTACCTACAATATGGGGCCCTCAAGGTAGGTGAAGTTGGTTTCTAGCATGGTATAGTTCTATCAATTCGTACTATATAGGTAGGATTGATTGATACGGTGTTTCTCTATTGATTTCAATTTCACTATATATCTCTTCACATCTTTCTGTAGCTCCTCTCCATGTGCAAAATACCGAAGACTGGCACAAGCTGCGGTCTTTTTGTGCCCCTCTCGCGACACGGTCGTTTTGTCCACCACGCTATGCCTTGCGTTCGAACTATCATGAGAGTGAGCGAGCGAGCAAAACGTCACCCGGTCAAGGACAAAGGTGAATATCAAGTACCGACATTTCAAGTACAATGTGAAGCCCAAGATAGCTAAGTTGGTTTATAACTCCAATAACTATGGTTTATGATACTTATAACTATACTTAATGGTGTTTATAAACCAACTTATAACTAGGGGGCCTCACATTGTACCCTCTGGTGATCAAACGTGGCAAAGGGAAATCCCATATAAATGGAGGCTTCAATGGGAAAATCCCCTATAAATGGTAGATGTTCAATTGCTACGTTTGATTGCCAGGGGTATCTCAGAAATGAGTGGCCAATGTGAGGGAAGATTAGGGAATATTCATAGAACTATGGCCGTATTCAGCCCAGTACCTAGTCCTGGACTTTTCAACTAAGGGTTGCTTCTTGTAACATCCTGGCAAAACCTTAGATCTGTTGAAACACTGATCAATATTGGGATACCATAAACATCCATATAATATAATATACATATTAAATATACAGTAATATTCTTCCATGTTCTTCCATTTGCAGCCTGAAGAGTAACCCATGAAAACCATTGGCATTCACAAAAGTTTCCAGGCTTCGTCCTCAAGAGGGTTTGGTTGTCGCACTCATCTGCTTGGCGACGCAAAGTATTGTGAAAGATTTCAATGTCAGTTGATGATGTGTTCACAGCCATGAAGCCTGTTGAGCCATGCAATATATAATGATTCCCAATACTGTAAACAAGGGAATATATGGTAATACAACTGCCTGTAATAACCAAACAACAGGGGTATTGTCAATGGCTCACTTGACTCAGAATAGTCAGAATAGAAGAAAATTGAAGTCGGCAGAATTTATTTTGAGACTTATTCAAACTTGTTCTATATTGAAAGCAGGATAGGACAATACTTGAAGCCACCAAGGAGTCATGAAACTACTGTACTGATTTTCATCGGGAGGATGAACCCTCCATCGCCGGTGGCATGAATTGACTCGAGAGCCAGCTGCCTCGCTTTGCACAAGGTGCCAACATGTCGAGAGTTGATAATATGGAGATGTTCCAAGAGGGCTGACCATAGAGACTTACCGCAACCATCCAGCAACTACCCTCGGGTAATTTAACATAGCTATTGAAAATGACCATTTATAGTGGATTTTCCCATGAAAAATGGTGATTTTCCAGTTCGCTATGTTAGTTTACCAGAGGGTAACCTGGGACAATTTGGAGTTACTGTATCTCAAAATCTGGAACTAATCCAAAGGCTTGTCAAGATCATTTTCCGACGAGACGATTATTGAGGCAATTATCAGATACAGTACGATCAGCCATTTTGTGACACATCTTCCTATTGTTGAGTCATATCCCATCAACCTTCATTCAATATATATCCCACTCTCTCACAATTCTGCTTCCTATTCCAATTTTCATCCTTAGAATCCATCAAAAGCCATCCCTACTTCTCAACTAAAAATCCTTCTCGACATGTAGGCGGAGACATCTGCGCGCGTCTCGACCCCTCTCTGGATGCCGTCGCAATGGGTGGAGATGAGTTGTTGACTTGCCATCCATCCGTCACACGTAATGTGGGATTTACCCAAGGCCATAAAACCACCATTTTGGGATGATGATAACCATCCAGTTATTGTGATATATATATATACACATATGTATATATATATATATATAAATATATCATAATATGTATTGTGATATTAGGGATGGTTTGTTGTTGGGCTTACCACATCTTACCACATTCTAGACATATCAGTGAATCAGTGAATGGTCTTAACATTCACCCCAAATGAAAGGCCACTTTGGGGCCACCACTGAAACAAATCCATCAAGGATATGCTGGGATACAGTATGATCCACATATGGGCGTGGGTCAAAACTCAGGTACCCCAATAAAACCAAAAAGAATGCTGTGATAGCTGGATGTTCACCACCCAAAAAAATAGCATAAATAAGTTTTGATCCATCCCACAGTGTTCAAAATCTTCTGTCCTGTTGGTCCTGGTTGGTCCTGGTTGGCTAATAGTGATTCAGATAGCCGATGATTATGATGCTTATAATCCCCCGGATTTGATGGCTCCAAAGGGATCAGCAGGTCGCTAGGCTATGGATTAAGTCATATCTTCAAGCGGAGCAAGCCTATCCATTGATAATCCTAGATGCCCTGCCACAAGCAGAGTTTCTAGCAACAGACAGTGTACACCCCAATTAGCCCCTATTATAGCCCCTATTAATCCTGTGGATCCAAGCATCCTCTCAACGTGAACATCGGATAGATATAATGGCAAACACATTGCTAGTCAGCCCTTGTCAGTGCCACCGTTGGCGGTTCATAAGCCCTTAACCCTTTTTGCTCCGGGGATGGTCGGCGTTGGGACACTGCAATCCCCATGATGGCATCACGGCAGCCAGGCTGCAGGGAGGCACCATGTTGCGCACCTGTTTTGCAGTGCGGCCAACAGAACTTCCGCGCAATTGCGCCGCTCTGCCATGCTCCAAGAGGAATTCACTTCTTCTTGGATTTCTTCTTCAACCTGCCGAGAGAGGAGGGATTTGACTTCAGTTTGCATTTTGGACAATGGGATATAGTGAGAATATACTGGGATATGATGTGATGTATTTGGATATTGCCCGAGGGTATCAGCCAAGACCGGGAATTGAAACAGCCAAGCGTTAGGGTGACCCGACTACGTGGAGGATCATATCGTAACTGGTTAGTAACCCTAGTTCGTAGGTCCCCTAAGTGGGGTATCCCACAAAAATAACACATACAGTAATTGGGTTACAACGATGGTTACAAACCAGTTACCAGTAGGATGATATAGGATGATCCTCGAAGTACTGCGCATCAACCTCACCATAAGCTGCGCACAGTTCACCTTCTTTCATCCACAAACCTATTTCTTGGGTAAGGGTTTGTTTAGAGCTCCACTCGCAGATGAATGCAATCCCGAGATACCCATCAAGCCACTTCGTTTGACCCTAGCCGTGAAACCCAAACGGATGAACAAAGCTTTGCTCACATAGCAGGTGGTAAAAGACAAACTATATTTCATGGTCCATAATATGTCATCGCATTGAATCACATTCTTTTCGACTGGTGGCGCATCAAAAATCACAGGGTTTTTATTGATCCTGATGTTTCATGATTGTTGTTTTATACCCTCTGGTAATTTAACAGTTTGCTATTGAACATGGCCCATTTATAGTGGATTTTCCCATGAAGAATGGTGATTTTCCATAGCTATGTTAGTTTACCAGAGAATCTTCAACAAATTGAAATCACTCTTGAGTCACCTTTGCCGCACTGCATCTTTTCTCGTCATGTTTCGAATCATGGTGGAATTTCTGTCGTTGTCATGTTCCTTGCTTTTGCACCACCCTGCAAAAACTATCAGCTTCGTGGGAGACTGGATCGGTTGTCTCACTGGCGGACACCCCAAAAAAGCCACAGGATTTTGGAGCTGGTAATTGTGGGGATGACGTTGATGGTGATCCCTAAGTGTAGGCTGAAAATCTAGGTGTGTATGGCCAGCCTAATCCATCCAAGCTATTACGTGATTCCGCAGATTCATAAGGATTATATATCATAATCATCTATAATCTAGTAATATATCTATCTAGAATCTAGATGTATAATCTTTATCTATAGATGTATGAATGGTATCATCTCGTTGTGGATGAACTCATCCATCCAGTTCCCCTTAAGCATTCACCAGTTCTTCACAAGCGATGCCAGGCTCCCCTGCTCTTCCACTTTGGCTTCATCATATTCGGCCTGGCTACGATGGAAAGCCCGGTCGATCGGCTTTCTGTGGATTTGTAACTACAAGAAGTACCCTCTGGATATTTAACATAGCCATGGAATAGCTGGCTAATTTTGGATGATTTTCCCAGCTATAAACCTCCATTTATTGGGGATTTTCCATGGCTATGTCAAATAACCAGAGGCAGAGGGTAGGATGTATTTGTAATCTATAGGATTTGGGTGTACAAATCCCCTAAATGGCAATTTTCACAGGAAACACTTTGATAACCAAAAAGGATGTAGCGATCAAATATGTTTGGAAAAAACACAATATCTTACAAATATCTACAGTTACATTGGTTTACAGGCCCGCTTACAACTGGAGACCTTTGAGTAGATTGACAATCGAAGTGAGTTGCGTCGCCATGGTTGCAGATCATCCCGATCAACAACTTCCGATCCGTGGGATGATCCAAGAAGTTCTAACTTGGCTTACTCTTCCAGAGACCTAGTCACCTAGTCATAATCCAAGTTGGAAGGATGAAGGTATGGACGAAGAGCTAAGGTCAGTTCATTTCCTGTTCCGACTTGCTGTGAGTTTGTTACCAAACGATCAGAAGCTCAAACTTGGCTCAACTGGACAAAACTTTATGGTGCGAACCTAGCCACTGGATGTTGGAGAATTTGAGTGCTAATTTACTGTACTTTAAAAATGAAGAATCCACTTGCTTTCGATGGCTTAAAAAAATGTGTGTTTCCCGTAAATTTCTGAGACCACTCCCCTCCGCGACCTGTTTGGACTGAGCCATCTGGTTCATGATGGAGACCTGCTGCCCCATCAAAGGGAACCATGGCTTTGTACCCGCCAAGCCCCCTGGATGATCAACTTCCCATTCAACTTGCCGTCAATTGGTTTCGAATTGCCCACTTTCGGACCCTAATTAATATTGAACAAATATGTACAAGGTGGTGCAACAGTTCTTTAGCGAAGTTGGTTATACAGCAACTCCAATTTCACTTGGGTTTATGATAGATATATCATGATATATCTACACATATCTATACTTCATGGGTTTATAAACCAACTGATAACTCGGGTGGCACCACCTTCTGGGTATGAGCGAGAACCGGGATGCATTGCGTACACAAGGATCATCTCAGTCTTAGGGGTTCTGCTCGACCTTCTAATGGGTTTGTCTGAACGATTAGGGAAAACCAGCAAAATTCTTTGATGCTTTGGATCATTGGATTGGTTTAAGGGAAAATTGGAACCGGAAACCCATGGGATTTTCCCATGAAATATAGAGGTTTCCGGTTTCCATTTTCCCGTCAACCAATCCATTGACAATGTTCCCTTTCAAAATTGCCATTATTCAAAGACGCACTACGAATACTCCGCTGGAAGACTTTGGATCCCAAATGGTGGATGTTCAAGGAATCCGTAGGCGCTCATGTTGAGTGCACTTGAACCCATTTTTTTCATGATTTTCCTCGATTCTCCATACCTTTTTCCATCCATTTTCCGTTGCGGCAGTTTCGCATGCCCTCCAGACTCCAGTAATCAAACATGGTTTGCTGGACAATTCACCATTTATATATCATTTCCCCAGCTATAAACCTCCATTTATAGATATTTATAGTGATACTGTGGATGGAAGAAATCCTGCACCAGTTGATTGGTGGTAGGGTTTCAACCATCCAAAGTGGTGCAGGATTTCTTCCATCCACAGTATGTTCCATATTTTCCCAGCGATTTTCCAAGCGAACTAGACCTCCATTGAGTTCGGGACTTTCCCAGCCACGGAGCATTTTTCGGACACCGGGGGTTGAACTGTCTGAGACCCCCCGGCCAAGAAATACAAAATCAGCGCTGCCACAAAGAGTTCCCAGCAAACCTCAGAGCTGCGGTAAGGCAACGCAAGGCAAGCTTTGGAAGGGGTTCCCCAAAGGTGTTATGTTTGTTGGTTTATAACCACCACGAATATGATAGGTGATATCTACTATAAACCATAGTTAAGCCACTTATACATGTTGTATAATCATGTATATATATATATATGATATATTGATATGGCAACTTAGAGGTTTAGATTGTTGTACTCTAGATGGAAGAAATCCTGCACTGGTGGGCATGCAACACGGTAAATAGTGGGATTATAGTTGGAGAAACCATCTAGCAACTGATGCAGGATTTCTTCCATCCATGGTAGGTGCTACGGGGATTTCATGGGGATGTAATTAACTAATGTGGACATATTACGGAACATAAAAGATACGAGGGATAGACTTAATATGATTAGTGGAGTATGATCATTTTACCATCATAAATTGCATTCCTTACATAATCTTACAATGGGCATATGAATCCCTATTCATGGATTGATGACGATCCCATTATATGGGAAACTAGCGCATGGTTTGACCATGTATGTATGTACTGTATGTTGATATCTAGGATTTCAATGATCAAATATGATTTATGACGTGTAAGTTGGTTTATGTCACTAGGCTGAAAAAGGACGGATTCATACTTGGTGGATGCAATGGAGGGACCCTTCCTTTAGATACACTGCATATTTAGGGTTGTTTGGTAAATATGGCAACCCCAAGACCCAACAATAGATAGACATATGTTTCCAGGAAGGTAAAAATGATTTACATACCTCATATTTCCAGAAATTCAACGTTTCTATCTATTTTGGGGTTGCTATATGGGTATGGGTCAAAAATTGGTACCCCAGTCAATGGATGGTTAATACTAACAATAGACTAAAATATGTGCTACTGCTGGTCTAAAACTTTGACCCATACCCAAATTCCCATAAAATGTTTCAAAATACAGGTTGTATAAAACTACCCAACCAGCCGGTTTCCTCCAAAGAGGAAGTCTACCAGGATCACAACAACTAGCCATCCATCAGAAATATCAGAAAAACAACTGGTTACATCATGTTACATCATGTTACGTTCCACCGCAAAAAAAAACATGCACAGCTTGACTGCCCAGTCTTATGGGCATAGAAGAATTCCGCTGATGTCTTGAGTCATTTTGGGATGTATTCTCCCTGCGGGTTTGTGTCAAGCTCTCCGGGTTCGTCGCCATTTTAAATATAGGACAGCTATGATACCTGACCAACAGATTTGACATTTTGAAAGGGAAACTCATCTTCCCACCCTTTTTCGAGGGGGTTCCATGTCTGTGACTGCCATAGGACATATCCTTGTTGAATTCTCAAATGCTTGTCTCCAGGGACTTATACCCCCGAGAAACAAGAGTTCCCTGTCAACCTCTAAAAATCCCTATGTTCAGTTCAGCAAGAAAATCAACTACAAATGAGGAATTTTCCAGTGCCATGTTCAATTAGCAGATGGTAAATGCATAACTAGGCAAACAAACCAGTGCTTGAATGATTATTATAATCCCTGAAGGTTGTAAAGCTGAGTAGAACAGCGTACATTATAGCAATCCCCAAAAAATATGTAAAATCCTCATTGAAAATCACCATTTCAATGGGTAAATCATCAATTACAGTATGAGCCGTCTATTTCATAGCAAACTCTTAGTTTATTGGAAGCTATATCACTGTCAATCCCAGCACCCGTCTCGCTGCAAAAAGTCGAGAAGCTTTGAGAAAACCTTGGCTGAAAGCGGTGTCTGTTCCAAACCAGGTTGGATTACCACGGTATATCCGCGTCTCTGCTTCTGAATTTGAATTCCTATGTTGTTTTTGCTGATCCGTTGACCTACCTAACTCCCATTGGGGATTCCAACCACATTGAGTATATAACCCTGCAAGCATAGACCTCCATGATGTGGCTGCATAAGTCAGGGTTTTGAAGCATACCGATCCAACTTATATATATATATATACATATTAACATAATATAATTCTAAGTTAAGTTTTGTTGAGTTATATCACCAATGAACTAAATTGCTACAGTAAACCCCCAGTCATTCGTCAATCAATCCAGCAATATCCAGCAATCTACCTTCCTGTGTGTGGTTGGACCGTTGGACCTATACCCTTTGATGTAGATTTATACCCTGCTACTGGTGGTTAATACCCTCTTACTGTTCCTGGACTTCCGGCTATTTCCAGCAAACCATTCACTTCTTGGTACGTCAGTTTGTCGGTGGTTGATCCGCTGCCAAGTGAGTTCAATTTTCAGTGAGACAAATTGAAAAATGGTAAACATCCGTACACCATGGCGAGGCCATACAATCCCAACAAGGATAAACATCTAGTGTGTGGCTACAGTCCATCCAGTGTTACAACCATCATTTGAATGTTTACAGCCCCATTGGTTATGAATCCCCATTCAATTCATATCATCTCCACATCATTCCCTTCATTTCAGCGTCTTGGTCAAGCCACGTGGAATTAATGTGGTATGGTCATCCCACCATCACACATCGGATTCTATACTATATCATTGGTATTAATGAAACCGTATACTGTCCCCGGATATAAGAGGGATACGTAGGGTTAATCCACCCTTACAACTGGGGTTATAACCCACTTGCTGAATAGGATAAACACCAAGTATCCCTCCTTTTCAGAAAAAACATATATCCAATAAGGAGTGTTAAAAAAAATCAACCGCCTCATACTAGCTGGATTTTAGGATTTCCCAAAATGGCTTGTGATAATCCCTACTATGTATCATTATATTGTATAGTAAAACACCCAAACCAGTCACCAACAAATCATCATTAATCGCATAGTATATCCCCATATGTTTGACGATTAGACATCATGAACCCCCCCACAGAATATGTTTGATTCATATCAAACCCCAATATTTTTTAAATGAACATCATCAACCAACAGGGATGTTTCATCAGTACAGGGGATTTGTCTGAAAATAAGGTATCCCTAAATACAGTGGTTAATCATAATTCTCCCTATCAAATGGCATTTCTTTAATGGGTACCCTCCGGGATTGTCAAACATGGCAATTGGAAATCCGAACTAAAATGGAGGTGTCTAGCTGGGAAAATCAACGAAATTTTCATATCACAACATATCACAACTATTTCTATGGGGCATTTTCCATTGCAACGTTTGACTACCGGACATACAGCATTTCCAGACACATCCATTGGTCGATCCATCGTTGATTCCAAGGCACTGGTGGGCGCACCGGGATCCAGCGACGATAGGGAGATCTTTCCGTCCGTGACGCTGGCGGCATTCTTCACTTCTGCCACACACAGCGCCTGTCCAGTTGGATCCCTGTCATGGTAGTTAGGTTGGATCTGTAGCGGTGAATCTGGCTGAAGATCATATAACTTGGATTGGTTTAAGGGAACATTGGAACCGGAAACCCATGGGATTTTCCCATGAAATATAGGGGTTTCCTGTAAAATTTCCCATTAACCAATCCAGTGAATCATACAACAATTCATTGACCTGAAAATAGCAGAATCTTGTGGCCATTTGGGCATGATTCCCTCATACATTCACCAGCATTCTAGAGACGTCACCATGTGAGGTCATGATAATTCATGTAGAATGGATGTCCTTGCAGGGCTGTACGTTTTCCTTAATCGTGAAGATTTAGTTCTGGTTGAACTCCAATTAATGACGATTCATCAAGCTGAAATGTTTGGAGAATTCTTGGTTCCCCAAACAGGGCTGCTCCCAGCACCCCCCGGTACCTGCAGGGGGGTGGAGCAACCCAGATGCACATCCTTGTGTTTTAGGAAAAATGGAGGAACCAGTTTAGTACCAATCTATGACAGATAGACCATTTGGTTATTTAACGTAGCTGAGGGGAAAATCACATAATTTTAATTGGTAACTCATCATAAATCATCTATAAATTGATATAAATGGGCAATTTTCCAAAGCTATCTCAAATAACCAAAGGGTATACCTGGATCTCCTGATTGTTCGGGGCTGGTTTCTAATGATCCCAACAGGAATTTTGGACATGCTGCAGAGACATGGTAAATGTTGTTTAAAAGGGGTGCCAAGTGATGACATGAGAATGATTCACTGGATTGGTTTAAGGGAAAATTTACAGGAACCCCCTTTATTTCATGGGAATAACCATGGTTTCCTGTAGATTTTCCCTTCAACCAATCCAGTGAATGATGGGGAAGAAAGAATCAAGAAAGGGAGGAGCCAAGTGCCAAGCAACTTGTATCATCTTGTATCAATCAGTCACTAACACTTAGGACTATAAGAGCATATTCGACTATGTGACACCCAATAGATAGCTAAGTTGATATATAACTAGGTTGATTGAGGTTTATGGCGTGTAGGCTGCATAGGTATATCAATGGCTACTAATGGAGGTTATAAACCAACCGATCACTGGGGGAGCCCACCATATATCATGATGCTTGTCACGAGCATTCCGAAGCGTTCAGGTCTGATGCTCAGCGAACATTTCACTATGAAGTGAAGGAATCAGGTCAATTCAGCAATTCTGCAACCACAAGAAATACTGCGGTAGGCTGAAGGTCATTGTTTCAATAACATACCATATATTCTCTGGGCAAACTAGGGCATAGCCCCACAACCCCGCAAGTAAGCCATGTTTTCCATAAGTTGCCCAATAAACGCAAAGCCACGACAGGTGTATCAAATTCTGGTGCTGTGGGTCAGATATTTCATCACCTTAATATTAAACACCTCATCCCATACCATGGTTTCTGAAGGGTCTTTAATATAAACGGGTAAAGGATTACTATGCCACTATTAACTATTATCAACCTCTATGAGTAACCACTGTCAGCCACTATTAAACATTGTTCACCATTATTAATAATTCTCAACCATTATCAAATTATCAACCAGTATTAACCACTGTAACCATTATCAGCCACCTTTTATTCCATTAATTATCCCAGTTCCATAGTGCCTTATCGCCGTTCTTGTCCCACTCTTGCAAGACCTTAGTCAGTCAGCCGCGCAACTCTTCAGAGGAGTCCCAGCTGCTTCATGGGAAATGCGGATACAAAGCACAAAGATCATGATATGGGGATATAAAATGGATGTAAACATATCAGATCTCTTGGATGTAAACAAACAGTTTGACTATACACACATCATAGAATTTGGTGAAAAAAATAAACTTGTTATTTATATAGGATATCAACTGTTACATAAACTTATATGGGAATATAAACTGTGATATATCACACATCATGGGGATATAAACTCTATACCACAAACATGATATGGGGATGTAAACTGTGCTATAACCAAGAGATATAAACCATGATATGGGGATTCCGAAATGCGGTCACAAATAATAGCGATATAACCATACTTCTCACAGCCGAAAAATCATGGGGATTCTGCTTTGCAACCACCATCATGATCATTTTTTTGCGGACAACCTCAGAAATCAGGCACTTGCCCACAGCTTGCAATGAGACCTATCGCTGGATGAACCACACACCTTGTGGTGCGGGAAGTCTGCGTAGCTTTCTGGTTGGGTAGTGGATCTTAGGGGGAAGGGATTACAGACATTTGCGCTTTTCGAACTCATTGAAAACACGTGCCCAAAGAACGGTGAATCCTGTACATCGGGTTACAATATGGGAGATATGAGTGAAACAGCAAAATATTTTATAATGGGACATGTATGACCAACCGTTGGACACTTCACTGATCTCGTTTTGGGGTCTAGATCAGTTGGGGTTAGATCAAGCACCTTTTTCAGCCAAAGTAAGATGTCTCAAAGCAGCCTCAATTGAGACATTTTGAAAACTATCCCAGGTCGACAGTGCCATATCGTGTTGCCAAAAGTTGTTCAGAATTGCTCGACATGGCCCAAACTTGCCCGAAAAAAATTGCTCAAAATTGCTCGAAATGACCCACGCTGGCCCGAAAAAATTGCTCAAAACTGCTCAAAATGCCTCAAAACTGCTCAAAATTTCTCAAATTTGCTCAAAATGTCTCAAAATGTTTCAAGACTGTTCAAAACTGCTCAAAACGTCTCAAAGTGTCTCAAAGTGTCTCAAAATGGGCCAACAAGTTTGTAAAGGGGTGATGTGCTTGCATTTACAGGTGCGAAAGNAAAACTGCTCAAAACGTCTCAAAGTGTCTCAAAGTGTCTCAAAATGGGCCAACAAGTTTGTAAAGGGGTGATGTGCTTGCATTTACAGGTGCGAAAGTTCTCGTTACTTGGCAGTGCTGTTGCCGGCGTCTATCGTAGGATGTCGTTGCATGGGCTGAAGGTCAGTTTCAGTTGCGCCGAGGTCATGCCTGCTGCCAATCGTCAAGTTCAACTGACATGGGGGAATCCCCTGTCATTAGATCGGCTGGCATCATTTCAATTAGCGGCCTATTCCGCGCCATCATCTTTGTTTTGATAGAAATAGAACGCTCATGCCCGAAGCTTCTGNATACCACAAGTAGACATGAACTTTTGGGAACTTTTGAGATTTGAAAGGTATCGGATCTAAACCCTACAGATCCAATCCCCAAATTGCGAACAGTGAACACTTAATGGAAAATCCACAAGTTTTACCACAATGGTTGTATAGTTGTCATGTGAAATCCAAGTTTATGGATTTTGAGAATACTCAATATATCAAAGGTCATATGAAAAACTCCCATGCCAATCATCAACCAGCACCAGCGTCTCTGCAGCTGCGAAAAGGCGACTCTGTACGCAATTTCTTTCTTCTTTTCTTCCTCCTCAGTGTCATACCTGCAATCGGCCATCAACATGCGGCACAGCCCAAAACATTTGAGAGTCAAAAACCTGGCACCCTATGTCCCCGAAACTAGCTGGTGAGTGGATGTTTTTCTACCCCAAATATGGTAATAGTAGGTTTAGACCCATCCTACCAGGTCGTGCCCCCCAGTGATGTGAACGTTGGTCTTGTTATTGCCCCAGTGAGTACTTCGATCACCACAAAGATCCATAAAGCCAAGTGAAACTGGAGCTATCACCAACTTAGCTAGCTAGATCATACTAAATCTCAGTTTTTTATCCCATGAAGTCACCATGAAATCACCCTGAAATGGAGGTTTCCTAAGTCATAGGGCTACCCCCAGTTCTCATCCATTTTCAATCCGGATGTTCCATTAACCATCCATTTTTGGGTACCCCCAGTTTAGGAAACACCCTTAAATTGCTATGGGGCACCAGAATGATTCCTGCATGCTGGGACCCCATACACAACTAAGTGGGTTTACGAAAAAGGGCCCCAAAATGAGGACCACTAGGCGTCTGTTGGCTTACAACTAGCCCAACATAGCCCAACTGTTGCATTTACATGATCATATATGTATATTATATGCTGGGCCATATGATATGTATATAATTTATATATGTTTATGAATACAGAGTAAAATGATGCTAAATGATGTTAAATGATATTAAATCATGTTGAATGATGTTAAATGCCCTTACTTTACAATAGAAAAAAACAAACATGGCCGGGGCCATTCCACCACTGGTCCCTTTTTCAGGCAGGTTGCAGCTTGCAAATCTCGTGGAATTCAAGCCTTGGTGCTCGGAGGCTCGCTTGAACGGCGATGGCGTCGCACGCACAATGGGATCTACCAAAAAAAAAAACAATTTCATCGGAAAGGTGTGGAAACGTAATGATCAAAGGTACCCTACATGTTCAGACAAGTTTAACTAGTTAACTAGTCCTTTTCGTTTGTTCGCGTGTGTGTTTCGTTCATATCCATTCTTGTTACGTCAATCCCTGACCTTTCAGGCTATACAAATGGAGCTGGGTGTCTAACACGCCACATCATTAAAGTCTGTTGCGTGCAAGGTGCTCGGGAAAATGACATGGTGAACGGATATCCCAATATATCACCAGCTAGAAGCACTCACCATGAGAATTGTTTTAGAATGTTTTAGAAGTCTCCCATGTTCACAAACCACTGCCATGTGGCAGGTAGAGAGACATTTAGGCTACAGCCAGGAAATTCACCATGAAGGCTTTTTTAAAAAACATGTGCCTTTCTCATCCTTTCTCTACAATTTTGAAATTTGTGGGTACCGCAAAGACGCTGGTTGTGATCATTTCGTAGGTGCTTACGACCGACATCAGAAATTCATCAGAAAATCACATCGACATGGAAGACCCACCAATTGTACAGATCGTTTTGATTAGGATTTCTCGTTGCCTTTCCATATCTACGTTCATTTGCTGTAGGCTATCACTCAAATAAGACGGCTTCTGCCTTGGTCACGGATCTCTTCGCCGGTGGAGGCAGGATGGGCGCCCAGCACAGCAAAAGATCTCCAAAACAGAATTCCGCGAAGAAGTCGTGGTGAAATCAGGTGCCAATATGCTCAATGTGCATATTTTTGCAGAAATGGGTTGTTTCAGGTGTGAATGAATGTACCAGCCTCATGATGCATTCGGGGTCTTGTTATCCAACTACAAGTTTGTCTCCCAAAAAATGGTACTGTACCCAAAAAGTCCCAACCCAAATTGTCATCAATGTTCCCTTGAATTTGCTATACTTTTGGGGTATACCATGGTATACCGGTATACCCCATTTTCAGACACACCCCTATGACAGCCAACCTCCACTACGCTGCAAAAACGATAGAGGACACCATCAAGAAACTCTTCCATCAAAGTGGCCAAACCAAGCGGTCCCAAAGAAAAACACCTTTCCCAAGGGGGATAGATACACTTGCTAATCATCGTTTATGCTAAATGAACAAACAAAAGCAGTTCGAAGAGTATCCCTTACTAGTCATACCTGATCATTATGCAAGGTGGGGCCCCCAAACTTTATGTTTGTGGGTTTATAACCCCCATGGATACTGGTTTGCCATATTATACTCCATATACAGTGTTCTCTTTCCACGCACCAACCGAAGTGGATTGAGCACCTTTGCGCGCTGCATAGGCGGCTTCTTGTTGCATCATGTTCTCTTCAAAGGCAATTCGAGTTCCCTCTGCAGCTTGTGGACCGGCTCTGCAGGATCCTCTGCAGGATCCTCTTTCCCCAGGGGGCTGCGTCGCTCATGCGACTTCATTTCGTCTCACTTTACCAAGATAGCCATGTAACAAATTACCAAATATGTTCGACTTGGGAAAAGGAAAAATGCATCACAGTAGGGGAATCTACCATTGCTAGTGGATTTATATTTGACCAAAAATAGCTATATATCCCTCCATTTTCTGGTGAAGCTAAAATCGCTCGTCACCAGGTGACCGCTTGTCATCGTCGTTGTGGAAGAGTTGTTCTGGATGCATTCCTGGGCGGTGACCCGCCGAGGGTACATTGGGAGATATGGATGATACATGGAGACATTCATAAACCCAATGGATAGCCTCTGGTTTTTAAACGGAGCTATTGAAAATTGCCATTCATAGTGGATTTTTCCAATAGTTATGTTAGTTTATCAGAGTATAATAGGGAAACCATCATTCATTATTATGACAAAAATGGATAAGCATGGACACAACCTGGGTTTGCTTGAGATCCCCCACACATATAAACCATTTTCCCATATAGATTCGCCAGTCCTAGTGGACTTCCCATTGAGAAAATACAATCATTGGATTGGTTGAAGGGAAAATTGGAACCGGAAACCCATGGGATTTTCCCATGAAATTGATTGGGGTTTCCGGTTCACATTTTCCCATTAACCAATCCAGTTGATACAACCAATCACCTTAAGCAAAGCTAGGAACAAAAACGTGAAAATCCAGGGCTTGCGGAAGCTGACCTCAGCCAATTTCACAGGAAGATGTCACAGGGTCCGCTGATCTGACCATGCGGACTTTTGATACAGGAAGACCATCTATCTATGGGATTCCCCAATTACTGTAGTGAGTACATTATATATATATATATATTTATTATTAGTCATATAAAATATATTGGCCCCCATGAGCATCCAAACAGAAGCATCATCTGCATCAAATGTTGGATATGATACCTTAGTTGACGTTCTTTCAAGAATTTAATTAGATGTGTCAATACCTCTGAATCCCCAAGGAGAACACAGCCAAAATGACCGCAATTGTTAGGATTGAAACTACTACCTTCTCCCATTTTGGGAGGTAATAATCTGTTCGTTTCAGAAGAAGTGGACTGGTCCGAAAATACCGTGAAAACATGATGATACACATTGATACATCATCATCTTTCCAAAGAAGATAGCCATAAATTATGCTGCTCATCCCCCATTGATATAGCCAAGTGAGTTGGAAAAGCGCTTGGTGCAGTCACGGCTCGATTTTGCTGATGGAACTTTGCCAACAGCTTGGCTCTCAAGTTGGAGATCACAGCGCGCAGCTGCAAATCCTTCCCCAAAGTTGCCTGGGAGCACAACGGAGCAAGCCCGGATGTGCGGGACCCAAGGCATCCTAACTGGTTGCCTTATGACATATTCTCTCAGATGTATGTATAATTTGTATATTGCAGGATATGTATCCCAGTAAAACATGGGTTGTTAACCACCTGGGAAGCACCCCTAAGCGACTGCGAAACAACGATGTGGAAAATCTACTTGCTGTGAATCGGAAAAAAACGCTTGGTGGTTTGAACCCACATAGGATGGCCCAAAAAAAAAGCTAGAAAAAAAGGAAAAACATGTACCATTTTTTCCCCACTTTGGGTTTATCTGAAGATAGAGGTACCCTTTAAATCCAAAGGTTTATCATCATTTTCCCAGTAAAACCCATGTCCGACATGCCCATTTCACCACAACCCTTAGCCTCGATCAAGCTGTTCATGGAGTCGAATCCTTTGAGCAAGACCTCACTGGTGAATGGAGCCAAACACAGGAAGTAAGAAATGGGTTTGTCTGAGAATAGGGTATACCCGGTATACCCCAAATTTATAGCATTAATAAAAAAAGAAATCTATGATTAACCATAAATGTGTGGTAATATATTTTCAGACAAACCCAAATGGCAAATTCTTTGGATCTGAGCGCTGATAAACCAGTGGATCTTAGGGTAGTCAGTACCCTTCATTAACTTCACATGGCTGGAAAATCTCAACTTTCCCTGTCCGGAAAACTTTGGATAATCATTAAACTAAATGGGTTGAAAGTCTCTGCCAGTCGGGTTGATTTGTTTAGGAGGGCAATAGTTCCTGAACTACATAATTGCCATGTTTGGTACGATCGCCCTTGGAACAATCTTGTCTCGTGACCTCGTGGTGAGGTCGCGAGATGATTTACCCAAATGCAAACGCTTCATGTCTGTCTTGCCTATGTTGCCCATAGACATGATTTGTTTACGTTCTAAACATACAACATATCTGTGCATACAACATCGATTTGGAATGTCACATGACACGGGATATGCACATGATCGACATGCAACATGCACATCTTGCGTGGAATCAGGGCAATATATCTAAGTATCGATATAATATATATATATATATACACAGTACATATATATAATACAATATAATATATAATAGTATATAATATATAATAGTATATAATATATAATAGTATATAATATATAATAGTATGTAATATATAATAGTATATAATATATATAATATAAGCTAACTATATCAAACACATTGCATGAAATCTAGAAACAAATACAATACCAGAATGAAAGAAAAAAAACATGTCCGGTCCAATCCCATTTGTTGTCACCTCTTTACACAGTCTTGCTCCTTTGGTAATTTGACCTGTTTGGCTGGAAAACTGCAACTTTTTAGAGGCCATGGTGTTCCCCCAAACAGCCAATTGAAACCTTGAACATGATACTAGACCAGTAGATTTTTTATTTTGAGACGAACCCTATTGAAAATGATAGAAAAGCATTGGGTGTGTCTGGACATCGTGTATGTTCCCCAAATACCACTCTTTTATGGGAAAAAATGATGATCATCCGTTCAATTTTCCCTTATTTTTGAGGCACCAAAGCCATTTCAGAGGGATAGCATCGGAGCTCGCAGGAACTACATCATTGCCTGGCCTCAAAGGCTGCTGAACCGAAGAGGTTCACAAAGACAACCTCAGCCGTGGAGAATACATTACCCTGGGTAAATTATAACAATTCACTAGTTTGAATTAAGGCCATTTGGGGATGATTCCCTATACGAACCATATATTCCAGTGAGGTCACAGTGAGGTCGTTATAATTTACCTAGACATATGGATAATACATGGAGAAAGCATTGCTAAAAGGGACACATCATTCATGATGGCTATTCTGCAAAGAACTGGATAAGCATGGACACAACTTGGATTTGCTTCAGGAACCACCAACATAAAAACATCATATAGAGTTCTCAAATAGTGAATTTCTCGTTGGAAATTTGACAAATCATCTTCAGCAAATCCAATCTCTACAACTGAGTCATCTTTGGAAACATGCGATTATACTGGTGGTTGATGGGTATCCCTCCAAATGGTTGTAAACAATCCCCAATGCAACAAATGGGATGATAGAATTAGTTTTACGCAAACACGGGACTATAATGGGGGTTGTAAGCAACAAACAATAACACACATACTATTTTGGTAACTGTATATGAACCAAAAATCTATATTATTTTTGGGTGGGGATGTAATCCCCCAAAAAAACAATGAAACACCCAAATGTAGAGTACCAATTGACCCACACATGATCACACACGGTTGGCAATGTTGATTGATTTGGGGTGTACCTGGCAGTGCCCCGGTTCACCAGGAAAATATGACCCCAGATTGGGGTCAACCAACTGTGAATCTCAGGTGGGGACCCAATTGAAGCTACGGAAAGTAGGGATGTGAAGCAAAAGTTGAGGCTTTCATGCCCGATTTTGGAATGGAAGCTTATAGCACAATGAGAATGAGCAGTTTACAACAAGTGATGAGAATAGTCAAAGACACCTAGCGCAGAAAACATCGAGATGACTCACTTGGGGTAAACCCTCTTTTGTTTCGCAATAATCATAATGTACCGCAGATATCCCCAGATTAGTGTCATAGTCATAGACCCAATTACAGATGGCTTCTGATGGCTCATATAGTGCTGACGAGCCCACGCTACGCTGCAAGTTAAAGGATCTGAAAGCATCCAAAAAACAAGGGAGCTGGGATTCACATTCACTGGATGACATCAAACATGACCAGCGCATCTGTGATTTTACTGATGCTCTAGAGCCAATCATGGCAACCGTCCCACATCATGACTCAAATTCTTGGAGAATTTGAATTGCAAGTGAAATCGTCAGTGTTCAGAAACCACAGTATGCTTTGGTATGCTTTCATCATAGCGGATGTATCTGGTTGGTGTGATCTACTCATCAATCTGGATCATCCCATCTGAAAAAGGTACATCTTTGAAACCACCAGTGAAGCTCCAAGCCGCTGCTTGACCATTCACCTTCACCACTCCCTTTCCTGCAGAAACGTCGTGGCTGTGTTTTTCTTACGATCTGTACCTGGATCAAGAAAAGGTCCACAGATGCTTCTTTTTTGTGTCAAAGAACATCATCATTCCAAATACGGATGAGCATTGATGAATGATAGTCTGATGACAGTATTATTACATACGGTGGATGGAAGAAATCCTGCACCAGTCGCTAGCTATTGGGAACTACAAGACCCTGTAAATAATGGGATATGAATGGATATGAGGGGATAAACCATCTACCAACTGGTGCAAGATTTCTTCCATCGACAGTAGTGTTCCTATTCAGCACAAATTTGTAGTAGCCATTGCAGTCAATGGTCTTTCATGGGATGCTGCGTACTAGCTGATACATGTCCCCCAAAAAACAAGGGCGATCCTCGCCTGATCAATCCACAATTGGGAACTCTTGAACGACAAACAGTGTTCCTTGAATCGATTGAATATATTCGGAGACACATATCATATAGCCTTATTGGGAATATAACTCTTGGATATGTTTCTGTGAGTTCCATTAATAATATGTGCCTCTACATGCCATCTGATAATCTATTCTAGAAGAGTGACCGTTTCTCACTCACCCAGTTTCAACCATAACCATGGAGGCCATTTACGGCGGCCACCGTGTTCCGTTCCGTAGAGCCTAGAGCCGTTGCGATGAAGAAGGTCCAAAAGGGCATCAACAAGTAGCCGCAGCACATTCCTCGGCGAATCAGTGGCAAGAGTTTGCTGAAAAAGGACCTAATATGATACAATATAATACAAGAATGAATATGCTGTTGAATTTTATCAAGGTCAATGAAGATGTGGAAATATATGCATATATACAGTATAATCATACATGATTTTCTCTCTGTTTATTTGTGTGTTGATGTCTGTGTGCCTGTCTATCTATCCATCTAAACATCCATGGTCCATGTGGTCGATCCCGACGAAGTGGCATAGTCTGACCCAACAAAGACTGAGTGGTTGCAGGGCTGTATGATTCAGAAGCCAAGATGCATCTGTTTAGACTCCAACACACATGCTGCAAACAATCAACGAGTGGCCTTGAGCTACCAATCCTTTGAACAAAAATACAGATTTAACAATTGGGGGTTTCCTAAAATGGGGGTACACAAAAATGGATGGTTTACAATGGAAAATCCGGATTGAAATGGATGATTTGGAGGTACCCCTATTTTAGGAAACCACTAATTGGGGATCATGATTTTGGGTACCAAGAGGAGCACGAAACATCGTCCTGAAACGGCGGCTCACCCAATCCGGTGGGTTGCTCCATAGATCCACAGCAGAAGCACCACGTTGTATATCTTGGGGGCCCCACACTTCACTGGATTGGTTTAAGGGAAAATTTACAGGAAAGCCCTATGTTTGATGGGAAAATCCATGGTTTCCTGTAAAATTTCCCATTAACCAATCCAATGAACACTACAGAGTTCGTTGACATCTGTGTGTATGTGTGCCGAAATCAACAAGAGTAAAACAAGTTTGGTCTTCCTAAATCAAACATTGGACACCCATCAAGAGTTTAACCTTCGCAACTAGTTTATAGCCCAAGTACACTTAGGATACAGTACATGGGATGAATGTGCGGTACAGTCATCCATGCAATGCTATGGAATCCTTATCAGTCCTTATAATTGGTGGGTTGGGTACATACATATAAATACAGAAAATAAATGATACGTACATGTATAGATATATACTGCTTGAATATGAATCCTTGTCACATTCGATCTTGGATTGGAAATTGAAGGGTTTATCCGAAAAAGGCTAATCCCAAATTGATGAATCCGAACAGTTTCCCCATTGAAATTGCCAAATGTTGGGGTAGAACTCCATAACACTCCTCCATTTTGGATAAGCCATGACAAACTACTGACAAATTCTATGGTCAAAACCTGGAAATCATGATCATCCCATCATTCTCCCGAACTGCTTATGCTCGCAATCTAAATATTTTTCAAACCATTATTTTCACGGCGGTATGACTCATGTGACCCTCCGCTTGTTAAATCTGTTGCTTGGGCGATGTCCCATTGGCAAAACACAAAATCCCGCCCCATTCGACCCAGCGGCCACACATGTCGAACGCCGCGTTGGGCCAAGACCTGTGGGGAGGATAGAAATGGAAAGGCCACACTGCAGCGAAATTTTTATGTGTTCTCTACTAGAGGAAATGATGATGAATTGTCAATTCATGCTTTGCTCAAGTTTTGTTCGAAAGGATTTACTTTGATAGTCTATTGTTTTTCCTGAAATATATTACTGAGGGTATCTCGCAACCCATGGCATGACAATTTTTATGGACATGAGGGACACCCCCCAGCAACTCCAAGGACATCAGCCTGTGGCAGCCTTGTGTTTTGTAGCATTCCCTGCGTGAAATGCTGGATCCAAACCCACATTTCAACTAATTAGTTCGAAGAAAACAAATCGCAGAACAGAACCATACCATACAGAACATGGCCCTAAGATGAAACCAGAACACAGAAATACACAGTTCTTTTGTTTCTCTGAAGATTGCGGCCAGTCAAAACACGAACATCACACCATGTCACCAAGAAACGCTAGGAGAAAAATCCCCAGGAAGCCGTGCTGCTCCGTGAAATTTACCTCGATCGTTGATGGCTGGTGATTGAGGCACCCCAAGACCAACGAGGTGGGGCCTGCCAGGTGTCTCCGTTGGTTTCTAGACCTCACTAAGTAGTTGGTTGTAATATGTTATAGATTGTTATAGTATGTTATAAGTTGTAATCACCATAAACCCCCGTGAAATTGGAGTCGTGTTCACCCACTTAGCTGGCGAACTTTTTCCCCAGCTTGTACACATTCCAAATAGAAATGGAGAAAATTGGTCAGTGTTGGATATATAATTACCCGCAAGCCTCGTTTGATTACTTGACGGAATATATCTATATGTATATATATATATATATATATGTACCAATTTTCTTTGCTAACAGATTCAAGCACCCTCTAGTGGCCGTCCACTACTGACCCAGGAAAATGTTGTTGACATATCTTCAACTACCCAAGCAAGATTGACATATCCACAGTATACGTCAGGTACCCATTCTCAGTCCTACTTTGGCTGGAAGAAAAGATCTATTTCTGGTGATTTTCTCTTCTTGTTCAATTCACGTTGGCATTTCAGTTAACAGAGACCCCAAATCTTGTTTTAAACCGGTTCGTTTCCAAACGCCGGTCTGATCTGTCAAAGATCAACCGGAAAGAACCCACAAGATGGTGCCCCCCAGTGATGTGAATGTTGGTCTAGATTGACCCCATTCACTAGTTCGTTGTATCTGCCATAAACCATAGAATTTAGCCACAAAAAAACGTCACTACTGAACGCTATCGACCGGGGGCCTCATCCTGCAGTTCTCCCGGAATTCGTCATCGACCAAGTCACGGTCCAAAGCTTCATCCGATTGAAAACGTCAGTTTTCGTCTTGGCTTCCTCACGGATGCTCCATGGTGCTGCAAGATTTAGCAAAATTCACCAAAAGTGTATCATTGGATTGGTTTAAGGGAAAATCTTAACCGGAAACCATGGATTTTCCCATGAAATATAGGGGTTTTCTGTAAATTGTCCCATTCCCAATCCATTGAGTTTAAGGGGAAATCTTAACTTTTGCATGGACGTTGGAGACCTACTACGCCAGGCAGAGCTTGCACGCCAGGGTTTAGCATGTCTCTGCAGCACCCGCTCAGCGCTTCAAAGCCATTCACCACTACTTGGAAGATCATCCATTTGGCAACTAGTTAGTAACCATACCCTCTGGTAATTCAACATAGCTATGGAAAATGGGGATTTATAGTGGATTTTCCCATTACTGTAAAAATTTGGTGATTTTCCATAGCTATGTTAGTTTACCAGAGGGTAACTATAACTCATTTGTACTGTATATGGAGGTTTCCGGAAATGCTGGTCCCCCAAATCATCCAAGTCCCCCATGACTTAGAAACCCCACATGGGAGAACCGAGCTACTTTGTAATCCTTCAACATGACCTCAGGGTCATCGATCCTTCTAAATATGTGTATATATATACTATATATATCATATTTACCACTATGAATTAATCATGATTCATCATGATATATCCCATGAAATTCCAATAATAGGCCATGAAATGATTGAATGAGATGATCTCCCAAGTAAAAACCGGTGGTTAGCAGCCGGTGTAGTCCTCCATTTCTTTGGCAAACTCTTCATCCGTGCTGCCCGACTGCCGCGCCGCCTGGCGAATCCTAGCATCCCAGTTAGCCAGTGGAAAATAAAAGATGTCAATCTCATTGGATTGGTTTAAGGGAAAATTTACAGGAAACCATGGATTTTCCCATGAAATATAGGGGTTTCCGGTTTCAATTTTCCCATTAACCAATCCAGTGACAATCCTTATAGTGGCAATGCCATTAATATCAGAATACAATGACTAGTGGTAAAACGGTAATAGTATCACAATAATCTACCAAGGGGCAATAGTATTGTAAAATGGTCATAGATAAAAATACAAGTCTGTTTAGATGAGGATTCGAATTTACTATTAATTATATATAAATCATATCTGTTATAATCCTAAATCATGAATGGTACTATAATTATGATTCACGATAGATATTCAATTATCATAAATAAGGTTATAACATTCTAAATTATCTTCGTTAATCATGACTATCATGACAAAACAGTCCTCGTCAACTGGACAATAACAAATTATGATGATTCTCGTCATCATACAACAAATTACAACACATTTTAGTTGTAAGTGGTTATGTAACTATATTGGGGCATATAAATACTAATTTATTAGGCTTATTGCCATTGTTATACCAAGTTTTTTTCACCCCAACTGCACCCCCAAGTAGGTTATATATCGCATCATATCTCATTAAGTAAAATAAAATCACATTGAAATTCAATTTGTGTTGCGCAATATCCGATTTATCTCATCTAATTATACCACATTTTTAATACATCACATCTTGTCACCTAGATCCACAGCAGCGCCGCAGTTGCGCCGTGCCTTTGACACTAAATAGGGTGGCCTCAAAAAGCCGTGGCACCGATGAAACCGAACTGGGCAGCCTTTGACTGCCCCATCCATCCTCAAGGCTCATTGTTAGCTAAAATGGCTTATAACATCTTATAACTAGGTCAAGTATGGTTAACAAGAATTTCTGGTAGATATAGTCAATGGGGCTTAAAAGCCAACTTAGTAACAAGGGAGGCTCACCGTGTGTACTTCGTAATAGCCCATTTAAGTGACCCGCTCCCATCCTCATCTGGGTTTGCTCTCCATGTTCAGACAAACCCATTAGGGATTTCAATCCATCAGAAACATATCAGTTGGGATACTCATCCGAATCAAGGTTGAAGATACAGAATATCTGAAACCCAAAAGCAATTTGGATCCACCAGTGAAATCCCTTGAATTTACCACATTTTCACTCACAGCCAAATATCTTATTGTTGCCTTATGTATTCCCTTATGTCCCCATTATACTCCACTATGTAATATTCAGAGAAACGGGTTGGTTGAACCATGCAACCGATTAAACCCAAGACTTAAAATGGCTAGAATCCATTAGTTGATCATATCAGAAGAATGGTTTTGGGGTACCGGGTACCATCCCTGCAAGTAACTAACAAATCGACCCTGCCAAATAGGGTGGGAAACTACGCTCCTCCAAAAACTGGCAATTCTTAAGGTCTTAGGGTCTCTGTTAGTTGGGGGAGTGTTAAATCCCTGCAAAACCCAGGTGTTCCTCATGTCTGTTGCTCAATCCCCATGCGGGGGTCCAAAAAAAAAACATCAAACATCACCATCAAGCAATAGCATCAGAGCACCCTACAAAAAAAAGAAAAACCGTGATTTGACACTATTTCACTGGGAAACTACTTGTCTGTCTTTGTGGGGGTTACTACAAGGTGGTGCCCTCCCAGGTACAAGTTGGTTTATAAACCCCATTAACTCTAGTTATCTACCCTATGTATAAATACCATAAACCGTACTTACCCTCGCTATCAACCAACTTAGCTAACGAAGTGGGGCACCCCCTTGTATATTCTATTATATCCCAATTAGATATATATCATCATTTTTGTTTGTTTTAAAGGCTTGAAACTTACGCCATGAAATCTCAGTGGCTCCCATCGGTATCCCGTTGGTATCCAAGGCATAAGCCATGACTGGTTCTGGTTCGCCTCTCGAAAACCCCCCAGGTTACGGGTCAAGAAGCAGCTCTCCAACAGCTGTGCCAAAGCCCCAGAGCATGCAGGGAATGGTCACCTGTGCCATGACACTGTGGTGAATCTTCGGTTAGCTCGGTTGGTTTATCCGTAGGTTGTGATGGGGAGATATTGACCATGAAAACACGAGTCATGGGAGTTGCAGTAAACTTTAGATCGAACTTTACCCTGGTTCTGATCCGCTAGGTAGCGGTGTCCGTCGCCATTCCCATACCAGTTTTATTGACAAATCCACCAATGATTGTTTGATGATTATGTACCAAAACCACTGTAGAATCACCATCCAAACCACTCCAAAACCTATGTCTTAGGATCTTTTCTGTAGGTTCCACGCTGGATTTCCGGCTGAACAAGTACCATGAGCTGCCCCCGTGCCTTGCACCAAAGGTTGAAAAACGTCACCTGTGTGCCGACTCTCAGCGTCAAGTATTTCCAAAAATAATAGTTTGCTGTACTTTATGTTGGTTGTATACGTAAACCCATTTTAAGGAATCCTTGTACTTCTTGTTCATAAAAAATCATGTGCATACGAACCTCTGTATGAGTGGGTTTTCTTCTTCCCTGTATTATGTATATATCATCATATATCTATATATATAATATACAACGCATCGAGCACATATATTATATAATGATATATTAATTATATGATATTATACAATATTATATGATATTCTATATATATATATATACATATCAGTGACAGTATACATGATTGTTGTTTCCCCTTTTGGACGGCTGAAAAATATGTGCTTCACGCGATGGCTATAGACGATTCTTCAGGGCTTCACCGAGGAACGGTATCATCAGGACCACTGGTAGTGCTGCAATCCTTAGAGGCGGATGGCGAATCTTCGGGGTAAACATATGCAATTTAATGATGATTTAATGATGATTTAATACCAAGTTCATAGCAATCTATATGGATTATATGGGATTTAATATGATTTAATGGATTACCCTAACTGCTCCAAAAAGATGTGGGAAAACAATGGTGAGTAAACTCCACATGTTTTTATACATTTACATGAGGGTACAAGCTGCTGCCGGCCAATCCTGAGCTAAGATAGGTTAGCACTAGGTGAATTCTATACGGTGTATGGTAGAGGTATTTATGTAGTGGGTTTTATATAATTGACCAACTGTTATTGCAAGGGGACACAACTTGTGTATCAGTGGTCAGGTAAAGATTGGTGGATGTCAACCACACTTGTGGGTGGATTGCGTCCTTCTAAAAATGGCCAGGTGGTGGTTTCTAGCCCAATTGAAGGCATCAGGCACGAACCAGGAACCCCCCCAAAAAGAATATACCCGATAGATTCCCCAGTCCTAGTGTATTTCTTATTGGGAAAATCAAAAATCATCTTCCTGAATCCATTTGATTTTTTGCGAAGCCGCTGATGAGTTGCAATGATACCAAGCCAAGACTCTAGCTTGCAAGGATGCTGATACCACGCAATCAGTCCTGGGCTGTCATCTGGAAAACATCAGGAGCGAACAAAGAGATTAGCACCTAATACTATTAAAGCCTGTGAGTACAAATGGGCCGTGGAAAGTACCTAAGTGGTTCTGAGAGTGTATCTGTGTGTATTACATTATATATATATATATGTATACATTATCTTTATATTAAATGCACAAATATGTATATACATATCTACCTCTGTATCTACTATCTTTTCTTTGTGCATGTATGTGTCCATGTATCCATGCATGTACGTACGTATTGATGTAGACATGTATGTACACATGCATGTATCTATGGATGCTTGTGTACATCGAAAGATATCGCTGCATTGTTTTCTTTGGTGTTTTTTTTTTTTTAACCCAGCTGAAAAAGAAAAAAACGCGAGTAAATTGCAATCATCATCATCCTAGTTTTAACATAAAGAAAACTGTTTGATGGCATCAAACACATCATCCTTGGTTATATACCAACAGAATCTCACCTGTGTTTGTTGGTTAGATACCCATCTTACCAATTATCGACCTCTAGGGCTCCTTCAGTGGTGCCACAACTTTCGGCAGCGGTGACGACTTGCAGGACATGAGGGAAGAGGAACATCATGCCTGCCGCGACTCCACTGGTTGACTCGAAGGGTTGATTGGTCCAAGTTGATTGGTCTATGGTGTGGTGATTTGCTCATAAACTAGTAGAGATGGTGGTAGACTCCAGTCCAAACTGCTAATTTTTCAAGCTCACACCAATCAAGTACTAGAGGTGCATAAGAAACTGTGAATGTCATTTGATGGTGTTCTATACTTGAATTAACGGGAAAACAAGGAAACAAACATGAGATTGAAAGCGGCATGGTTCCCTGTATGTTTTGCCTCGAGTAATGATGGTGAGATGCTGGATCCAATTGTGATCATGTCAGCTACTCCCCTCATTTCTGTCCATGGTTCATGGCTAGTTTAAGATGCCCTACACCTAAAATGTTGTTTCTTGATTAGGTACAATTCGGTACAATGGTATACTGTACATGTATTTTATAATTGCGGTAAATTTGATGTATCTTCATGTAAATAGCAAACACCGTACAAATTGAACAAAAGCATAAGTACCACCTGTCGACTTATCCTCAACCTTTTGGGACACAGTCTTTGCCCTCTTAACGCTCCCACCTGAATGCAAGCCGGTGCCGAAACCAACCTCAGTGCTTACAGATGAAGTGACGGCTATACCTGCAGAGCGAATAGAGTATTTCCCAAAACGATAGAACAGTCATTGATCACTGAGTAATTGTTCTATCATGTTCTATCTTTTTTTGGGGTTACTATATGTATCATCGTCCGTGGGTAAAATCATGTTGATATATCCAAATTGCAGGAGCAGGATTATTGCCTCAGTTGCCACAAATGGCGGCTGACTTGCGGAACTGGGATGAACTAGAAGCAAAGCAAACAGAGTCGTAGTCAGGAAGAAAAAAACAAATGGCTTTGTGTGAGAAAGAGGTACCCCAAATCCCATGATTGATTTATTGCCATTTTCCCCATATATATTATGTATATGTATATATACATGTATATATATATATAATATAGTGGATTATAGTGGCTACTGTATAAATTAGATTAAATTGGTATCTTCCCATGTTGTTTTCCAATTACATCTCTGAAAGAGGTAGAGGGATATGACAGTTCTTACGGCACCACAAAATAAACCTGATCATAGTATCTGCTCGTGCATGAAGAGTCGAAAACTCTGCAAACAACGTTTGAACATCCTCAACTAATATCAACTAATGATCCAGCGTCAAGAATACTAAAAATACCCTTATCCCATCTCATTGTACTAGATGGTTGATAGATTTCCCATTCCTATGGTTTATCATCATCCCCAATAGATAATATTTATAAGTCCCAACCAATTCACGACTCAACCAGGGTATTTTGCTCATGGTTCGCGTCAACTTCAGCGGCGCAGATTCTGTCATATCCTTACCCTCTGACTCCAATTGTTCATCATCCACGGTTGTGAACCAATGCCAACCACTCACCCTTGCCATACACATTCAACTCTGCTGACACCAACGATGAGAGGTACAGTATTGCTCACAAGCCCAAACACGGTCTCCAAGTTTGTTGTAGTCATCCTCCCAAGGGTGAGCGGATTTCAAACATAGAGACCCTCTTTGTCATCCTTTTTCTACAACATCAGGGTCGTTTTTCTACAACATCAGTGCCGTTTTTTCCAAAACACAGGGGTCATGTTTGAAAAACATAGACCTCGTTTTTTGTTCCAAAAAAGAATACTGGCGCGGCAAACGGAAAAAAACGGGAATGTGGTTTTTGTAAAACACCAGTGCTGTGTTCCACAACGGTTGGGAAGAAAAACTGAAAAAATTGTCTCCCGTTTCTGTGTTTCAATCAGTTTTCCCAGTCCTTCACACATGGGTTGAGAAACTTTCAACTCATCTATTTCTTGAAATTTATTGACATTTTTTTGGCGTTAAACCATCCATTTTTTGAGGGTCAATGATTTTGAACCATACCCACTTCAGTGTTTAGAAATGTATCGTTTGAAAACGTCCCGAGATATGTGTTAGAAACAAGGAAAAATGGAGATCTGCATCAGTGCGTCTCATTATATACCATTGTATCACCGTTAAGTTCCCAAAATATGGTTTGGTTCCAGGCCAATCAATACTGTAACCATAACCAATGGTATTGATATGATGTTGATATTAGAGTGTATATATATATATATACACGGTGCATATATATATATATATAATGGGTTTGGTAGCAAAACCTATTGATTAGATCATGTACAGTGCTACCTGGTGGCTTGGTAAAGAGAACATGATTTCCATTGTAATACCACTGAATCACCGTGATGAAATATCATTGTGTATCACTATATTACCAGTATACATCACATTATGATTTCAATTACAACTAACTATCATTGTTTCACCTTTATATTCTAATTCTATCACTATGGATACTACGATTGTATCACCATGATATTACTGTACATACAATTCCCAGTATATCACCTTTACGTTCCCATGTTCCCCAGTTTTCCTACTTTTCTATTTTTTTTAATTCTTGCTATAAAATGGTGTTGTTCCAAAACTCGACTATCTCTAAAGTGATGTCATTGGAAATCAACTACCACCATGTTACCACAACGTCTATTAGATTTCAACAATACTATAGTACCTTTTGACTACCATCATTTTCAATTCAATGATCATGAAATGTTGCCATTATATTTCCACAATCGATCATATATATATATTATTATATATATTATACAGTATTGTATACATTTACACCATAAAACGGTTTGCTTCCAGGATGTCATTGCCCACCTTTGCACAGTTTGCACATCCACCAAGAAACGGACGACAAGACTCCAAGGATGATCCACCAAGAGGCCTGCAGGAAGGTGAGGTCCTATAGTTAGTTCACTTGGCTCGTCAGTAGGTTAAGTAAGATATATGGTACAGTATATGGGGGGGGTTCCTAAAATAGGGGTACCCCAAAATCATCCATTTTTCATGGGATTTTCCATTACCAATCATCTATTGAATCTATTTTGGGGCACCCCAATTTTAAGAAACCCCCATATATCCAAAGTTCCTGGGGCTTGTACACACATATGCTGCAAGATCACCAAAACAGAACCGAGGAAGCAGCCGTTATGACTGCACTGCTCGAGAGCACGACCTGAACCCGGCTGAGCTTTCGGTCTGACTTGCCGCACACATCCATACGCTTGGTAGGGTTTAGGACTCTGATTTGCATCTGGATTGGTAGGCTGGTAGGCATGATGGGTAGTCCAGGGTAATCCAAATGTCCGCCAAAATGATGGTCATCTGAAGTCATCTGCTAATAGGAACACCCTTCCGGATCACCAACGGACCAAGCGGATCACCAAAGTTGATACCATTGGCTGTAGACATTGATAGGACGAAGGTCCTGACTTCTGATTGTATTTTCTTTGATTGTTCTGTCACTGGTGTACTTCACGAGAATAAGTCAAGGGATGAGGAAAAAAACTCATTTATTTCCTCATCCCCCACCCAACATTATCAATTAAGACAGGGGGGATGGATATGGTTTGGGATAACGCGCTTTGAAGCCAGGGCTTTCCATGCATGGTGACTAGTTGCATCCGTTCCTGCTTGTTGGTGCAGAACAAAATTCATGACCAAACATGATTCTTTCTGGCCTTTCTGGCCTTTCGGTCTAAGGCAGCCGCATGGGTCTTCGGCCCTTTTCAGCTGAAGGCGCGCAGCTTCCTTCTCCGTCTCGACCTGCAGGACCTGCAAAGTAAATGAAAGTCTGCATATCTGGATCTGGACCAAGGGCACATTCACGCGGAGTATGCATGGCTGCTACACTGATGCGCACCACTCTGATGAAGCAAAGGCCGCACATCATCTTCCAATGGGCTGGTCCGCCCAAAATCCTCCCATAGTTTTGTGATTTTCTCGAAAAGCGCCAAGGCATCCAAAGGATATCCATAGAAATGTGTTTGATCTCCTCTTCTGTCCCATCGGTCCGGCTGCTCCTTTGAGTCGAAGGTAAGCTCGGAGAAAATCTTCAGGTGATTATCTGCTGTTGCTGGGTATGGGCTGCAGAATGTGCTTCGAAAAGACATGTTTTTTTTCCTGCTATTTGCTGACACACCGGATTGCTCCCAGACTCCATTTCCCATATATTAATGTGGTATTGACCCAACAATTGCATCAACCCATTTCTAGGGGTATACCGGTATACCCAGTTTCATGGACCTCTAGTAGGGATGGTTTATGGCATTGGGTTTACCACATTAGTATAAATACGATACATATTCGTTTGTCAGAGGGAAAATGATGACAAACCATAAGACCATAAGAATCCACTTGAATTGGGGGTGCTTCCTTTCAGACACACCCATTTAGCGACCCCAAAAAATATGCAGAGACACAGAAAACATCAAAAGCCTGCTAAAATAGAACATAAATCACTCTTCGGAGCTCTTTTTTGGGGTTGTATACTATGAATGACCCGTGAATCTTTCTGGTGATATTTCATAAATAATTTAAATAGATGTTTCTTCCACATGGGGGACCCCTTTTCACCAGTGGTTTCACTATTTCTTATATGATCAGTTTTCGCATACCGACTTGGGATCCCCCATGACTTTGGAAGCACCATATTCCATATTCCGTCATATTCCCATATGGTGTTATTAAAATCTGATTCAATGTGAATCAACATGTTGTTAATTGTAAATAACTTAAATACATGCATAGTTTCATATGATTCTTACCTCCAAAAGCGATGAAGTCTCGCACCAAGTTTCAACCACATGTTCATGCAACAATACGCCAGCAAACATCAAACGGTTGTTGCAAGAGTGACCCTGCCACAAAGCATCCGCCAAAAACTACACAAAAACAAATGAGCGTTTAACCAACAAAAAAGAAAAGAACAAACAAAGACACAGTACCCCAACCTAGATCACACAGTCTTCAAATAATGTAGGTCAATAGATGTCAGTCTTCCATGATGTGAACCCTACACCAGTGGTACTGGCCTCATAGATCGCCAGCTCGAATTGCCACAGTGTTGCTCCCTTCTTCACGCCACACACTGGGGCCTGGCAAAAGCGACAAGCGGAGATGAAACATGGTTTTGAGTGGTAGTTGGTTATGATGTTATAGATCATTGGTTTAGATACTTTATTAATAACAACATGTAACAAGTGGTTGTGTAATTGGTCATGTATACATCATTATATATATATATATGCTATTGGTGTTAAATCACTTGCTGTTTCTAGTGGGATATAGTTGATCAATAGATTATATAGCAGCCCACACAAAAAAGGCTGAAACGTGTTTCCAAAATGTATTAGATTATATGTGCTTCATATTTTCAGGTGTCTCACGTTTCTATCTTTTTGTGGGTTGCTATCATAGATAATTCATGGCCATGGTGCCATAGTTGGTTAACAGATGAACATGGTTTTAGTTGCCTGATAGATGAGTATCGGATACATCAAAGTGCACCGAACTATAACATAACTATACTATCACTACCATTCATTACTGAACACCAACTATAACTATAACCAACTAGGATATGATATGTGGTAACCAATGATCAATGGCTACAACTTTCTAATAGAAACAAAAAACAACCATATACTGGAGGATGCCAAAATGGTATCAATAAAGATGACTAATTTTCTGATATGCAAGGATGTTGATTATTTTGGCATCCTCCATTATACCAAAATGGTATTAAAAAACTAACGGATTATTTTCTGATTACCCTTTGGTACTCAATCATGGCAAGCTGGCAGATCCATGCAGATCCACCATGTTCTGGAGGTGTTCATGGGACAATCCGCCAAATATGGAGGATATGGCTGTATATCTATATATATATAAAGTTATATTATTAATTCCATATATGTTATCCATATATATTATTAATTCTATATAAATATATATATATATACATGTCATTGGATTGGGTTAAGGGAACATTTTAACCGGACAGCCCGATCAATTTCATAGGAAAATCCTATGGTTTCCGGTGAAAATGTTCCCTTAGCCCAATCCAATGAATATAGGGACACTGTGGGGGTATATAATATCAATATGAAGATTCAATGGTGAAAACCATGGGGATTACCCAGCTATAATGAGGCTTTGATGGGGATTTGCACGCAAGAAAAACTTATCCAAACAAATGTAGCTGCAAATTCCACAGGCAAAACACTGTGGCTTTAACCCACCAAAAATGGAAACATGTGGGCATATCTGGTGGTTTTTTGGTAAAAAGGTCGAATTTTCCTGCGTGTACATGGCATAGGCCGGTTGAAGAAATTGCAATCAGTATTGATCAGTGATTCCACGGCGTGGCAAGATGCAACATGCTATTTGAGCAATGCAAGATAGTCCTATCTCATCCCTCCAACTATACTGGTTGGTGAATAGATATCCCGATATCCCTGTGAAATGGGTTAGTTCATGTTGATTCATGTTAGCTTCAAACTCTTCAACAAACCATGTCATAGAACCCCCGTTGAAGAAAAAAAACAATCAACCATTATTTATCAAATACATCGCCATGGTTTGACGATTAAAACCATTTAAAACCTCTACAAATGATGCTTAAGCAACTCCCCATGAAACTATTCATCAACAAGGCCGTTTCCATCATGTATCACATTCTGTATATCCGTGGTATTTTAAAAAGAACACAATTTGACAGTTTAGCTAGGGAAAATCTCCATTGTTAGTAGGTAAATCATCATCCTATAGCTATGTTCAATACCCAGAGGGTAGTTGATTCTCAACTGTTGCTGTTTCAAGACCCGTTAGTCATGTTAAGTCCCCTTTCTTAACCCATCAACAGTTGGCTATTGTGAATGGCATGGCGGGTCTCCGAGGTAAACTTGATATACGTTTGACCTGAGACTTATTTAGGATTTAATTCTTGGGTTACAAATGGAGGCTTATAGCTGGGAAAATCATCCAAATTTAGCCAGCTATTCCATGGCTATGAAAAATAACCAGAGGATAATTTTTGGGTTTCTATCTATCTTCCCCAACCATTTAACAGTTTTTTCCCAGCTCCATGGATAGAGTTTAAATGGGGAAGTCAATGGCTTTGGGTATATATTAGGTATTTGCTAAAAATATCTCAGATTCCCCCAAATACATAACCACCAACCATCATTTATCAACTATATCGCCGTAGTTGTGGTGGTTAAACCATCTTAAATCATGTTAACCCCCCTATAAATCATTCAGGATGGTGCTCCCCAGCTATAAGCTGGTTTAGAAACCTGGTTTATAACTCCAATAACTATGGTTTATGATACTTATAACTATACTTAATGGGGTTTATAAACCAACTTATAACTAGGGGGCCTCACATTGTAGTTAAGCCACCTATATGTCAACTGAACGCTATCTTGGGGGCCTCATCCTGTACCAAAGCACCTCGAAGAGCTCTGGGGCGTAGACCAGCTTGAGGTAGAAATACCCAGCAAGCCTCGCTTCCAGGTGCATCGCTGCACCGACGATATGTGTTCCAAAGAAAATCAGCCGAAGATTCTAGAAAGAAAGTGGAAAGCAACCAATGTGGATTTAACAAGCAAACATTGGATTTTTTATATGCTACCTTATTATCTAATATGATCTATACATAGTACCCTCCAAAAAAATGCAGAAAGTAACCCCTAATCAAGTAGTTGTAAATTGAACCGTTTCTGCATCTTTTCCGGGGGTTACTGTAGCTGGTGGTTTAAGGCATGAATGATTGATCCTTCCAGGAATCCAAACTACCAACTTAAGCCAAACGTCAAAAACATGATGCCATGTACCTATATGCCTATATGTACCTATATGTATATATATACACTATACATATCTGATCATATATATATATACACTGCATATATGAGCATTAATTTTGGACTTGATTTGAATTTGAATTCCAACTTTAGATTTTCACTAACGTACTTGTGTTGTCAGGATTGGATCACCATTGTGCCTGTCACAAAATACAACATGTTCCTCTTGGATCTTGGATGATATGGATGTGATGCACACCATGTCATTTATGTATAAATATATCATGTGCATATATATATATATGTGGAGAGAATTATATATATATACAAATGTTACATGTTGCATATCATGTTGACTCCCTGTCTGCCCTGCTTGGATTGAGCTGGATTCACTTTCAAGTATTGCATGAAATGGACGATCGCAGCTGCGATTTCTGTTTTACAGTGACTCAGCACCTTCAGTGGAATTGCACCACTGAACTTGGAGAAAACACCAGGCATGATGCCAACAATGCTCTTGGTCTGTGTCTTGTATGGTATGTTATACGATTGTAAACGTTTGTATATGTTACACGGTTGTATACGTGTGTATGCGTCTATTCCAAAAGCGGTTGTATCATTGTATGCGCCGGACACAAAAGCTACAGCTTGGAGAATTTTGGCAGTGTCTCTGTGCGTTTGTGCTGTAGCACCTGTTAGCACATGTGCACAAACATGTTTGGCCGCCACAACAGCACTGTGTGCAAAACCATTTCAACAAAGGCCCCGGCAACCGGACATCCACTTCGGCCCCACTGCACTTGGATACTCTCTTGTAGTGACTAACAGTTGTTATGGAACGTCATCATTTTTAATAGGTCCATCATCTGCAAATGGGTTTGCTATTTTCCATAGCTATGTTAAATAACCACAGCATATATATATATATACATAGCATCATTGGTGGGGTTTCATGGGCCAATGAGGCGGATCCACATTTAGCATCCAAATTTTCAGGCTATCTTGCATGTTGGTTCCAGGAAATGATGAAAACATCTTGAGATTCCCGAGCTCATCCAAGCACAAAGGGATGCTGCAAAGGCTTTGGATATTCCCCTCTGGTAAATTAACAGTTCGACCCTGGCATTAATCGGGGTTGGAAGATTAGTTTCATCTAAAGCATAGCTATTTTGAAAGTCTATGTTACGTGAATCTACCAGAGTTTAAAAGAAAGCAAAAACACCTAGCGATGATGAGACTTAAACCATCTCGAATCAATCTGCAAACTTCATCAAGTGTCACTACAAGATCACCAACAAATAAAGAAGCGGAACGCTGAGAATACTCCAGCAGAAATGGAGACTCGCAGGCGGAAAAACAAAAAACACTTTGGAAATCAACAAGAAAACATGTAACTAACAAAGAAGTGGGACAGCACCGCCACCTCTGGCTGATGGTTTCCCGCGTTCAACATATTTGCCAACAATGATCATCATCCCATTTTTAGGCATGGAGAATAGCACATATTTGAAATCATCGGTCACCGGTCAAGCTTTTGGGGTTCCGTAGTGTTGTGTGTTTCAAAGCTGTGGTGGTTCATTTTTCACATGTTGTTCACCTTTGTACAGCGTGGACCCCTCTCTGACTATAAGTTGGTTTATGAACCCATCCAACTGTAGATAAATTAATCAAAATCAAGTACCCTCTGGTAAACTAACATAGCTTTTGAAAAAGGCCATTTGTAGTTGAATTTCCCATTAAAAATGGTGATTTTCCATAGTTATGTTAGTTTACCAGGGGGTATATCAACCACAAGCCAGACACTTAGCCCAGTTATAAACAAAACAAATTGTCCCACTAATGTGGTCAATCCAATGCCATAAACTATCCCATTAACCAACCATTTGGGGTTCATTTTACATCATCCGATGTCTAGGGGTGTACCCTATGCCAAAAACCTCTAATTATTGGGGATGCTTATCGTAATATATATATATATGTATAATATAACTATTATACATATGTATACAGCACATATTGGCTTGTCAAAGGGACAATGATGATCAATAACTCGGTTATACCCGTGATACCCACAAGTCGTCACCTCTGGCCCCTGGCCGTAGCGAGCCCCGCCAAGAGACAGAGGAAGCGCTATAAGCCACGTGTACATGCTGGTGAGCACTTTATGAAGGCCGTATATCCTGGTTGAACGGAGCAAAGGTGAAGCTTTTTTGTACGGCGTATGCAAAATAGGCGGCTCAAACCATGACGGTTATTTGTTGCTATATCATATAGTATATCTATGTATGAACATACATGTATGTATATAATATTATATAGCATGGATTTAAATAAATCAACATACGTATATATATATATATATCTCGTACATATGTATATATCATGTATACATGTATATATCATGTATAAATGTATATCATGTGCATGTGTATATGTATATATATATATACATACATACACCTGTATGGTTGAATTACCTCATGATTCACCCTTCTGACATGGGTACATCTGGTCGACTTATACATAGGCTACACCAATCTGAAGTCTTTGGTGATTTTAAGTGGTGACATATTTGATGTGTATACATATACCCTCTGGTTATTCCACATAGCCATGGAAAACCACCATCTTTAATAGGTAAATCACCATTTTTATCATCTATAGATGAGACATTTTCCATGGCTATGTTAACTGACCACAGTATATGTATATATAGACCTAGCATCATTTGTGGGGTTTCATACGCAAATAAGGTGGACCCACAGCATCCAAGTTTTCAGGCTACCCACTGCCATTGTGACTTCGGTATGCGTGGTTTGTTCAGCCACCCAAAAACATCGAACTTGTAGTCTTGTGCTGGATGCGAGCTAAACAAGAGCTAAACATGCTGGATCCTCTTCCTCAGCTGTTGGGATAGGTGTGGGACACACTTGGAGGCCCTACCTTGCTAATTATCCCCCCGTAAACTAATATAGATGTGGAAAACCCAGCATTTGTAGATTGTTTTCCGAAGGTTTCCCTGTGGGTTTTCAACAGCTGCATATGTTAGTTCATGTAATTTTGGGACACTCCTCCTCCAAAAAAGACCAAATTCAAGCACCCAACCTGGATGATACAGCCAAGAAATTAGACCCCAAAACCAAGAAAACATCTGAAATAGCGTGGTCCGATCCATTTCCAGTTGGAGGCCGCTAGACATCTATTAATATTGATCATTTACCATTAGACTTCACCCTAGGAATGAAGATGAAGTGATGACTTGGGGGTGGTCCATCGCTATGGATCAACACTTTGGTGGTCCATTCGAGGCAAATATGGAATGAATCATGAGGTCATTGCACCCATCCTGACATACATCCTATACTTGGGGCTGCAGTTGGGGTAGTGTATTGAGTACAATTATGGCAATAACCTCCACAAGTTTGGATATGGGGCTGCTACAACTATGGTGAAATGTCACCCACCTAGTTGTAGAACTGCACCCCCATGTTGTTTCAAACTGTGGAACCGTGCAGAAATGGTTTCTCATAACTTGGACGTACATTGACGTACATCCACTGAGGATCCAGTGGTTTATACTCCATATATAACCCATGTAATCCCATAATCCCATATATTTAGAGTTTTCATTAATGGGATTAAAATGGATTAAAATAGATATTACATTCATCTGATATTAAATCATCAGATATATACTCCATATAATTCCATGAATCTAATTGGAGAGTTTTCCTCCATTTACAAAGTGGGGCCCGCACCCCCCCCCCCGAAAGACCAAGACGCAAGAATTCCACTGCACTGATTGTGAACAATCTCACCTAGAGCGGATCAGCGAAACTGATGCTGGGTTGATAAAATCATATTGAAAATGGAGGTTTCAAAAACCAAACCAACATTAAGATACATTATTGTATAGTTGAGCATTTCATATTCTTTCTAGGTCATGATTAAAAGGTGGTGACTATAATATATAGATCTTTATAGACTGTAGGTCCAGTAGGTACCATAAACCTTGATATGTGTGCAATTCTGTGCATATATCTCTGTGGTGGCTGCAACTCATGCTCCAAAATTTGGTCAAATCAGCATGATCACCATCATATAATCATATGAAATGGGGTTCCAATGGGGATATATGTACAGTAATTGTAATGACAATTAAAGAACAATAACACTAAAAAATAGTAATAATAATAATCATCATCATCACCATTGTCATCATCACCATCATCACCAGGTGGGACGGAAGTGGCAAGTTTGCACAACTTTGTTCAAACCACCAGGATTGATATAGCCATGGTGGACCTTAGATGCGTCACACACACATTAAAAACACACACACACACACATCAGACCATAAAACAAAAAAACACATGTTTAGAAGGATTTCAGCAATTTCCACAATTGAATTGAACTCAAATAATTTAGCAAGCTTAATCCAAACAAAATCCAAGATCCCTTGCCCGGAGAAGCCGCGCACCGTGGTGATAGGTGCAGCGGTCAACTTGATGTTCTGCCTTTCTTCCGCCAACTTGGAACCTGAGTGGCTACGCAGTCTGGATCCTCTAAGAAGACTTAGATGGGTATCACTTCCCCCCTGAACTACCCTTTGGTAATTTAACATGGCTATTGAAAATGGTCCATCTATGGTTGATTTATCGATGGTTGATTTACCGATTATACATATATAATAAATTAGAAATGGCGATTTTCCATAGCTAAATTAGTTTATATATGTTTATATACTAGAAGGTACCATTCAAAGTAGGGCTTCAAACACCTAAAACATATTCGACATGTAAAATAGTGAACGACTCAGAATAGGCCATCCGTGATGGCCAATAAAACTGCATTCCACATGAGGGTTCAACAAATAAACAATGTTTGTGAGGATGATACATGGTCAATCTTTGGCAGTCCACAAAAGATTTATCTTTTGCTGGTTATGGTTGGATTCCATTTATAGCAAAAAAAGCTAAAGGATTAAACTACCTATATCCAAGGTCGGGGATGATAATATGTATATATATATATTACAGACTGCCGATTCATCAGTTTTGACTTGGGATTTTTCTGGAACCGATCTGCACCGGAGATGCCACTCAGTTGTGGAAAAACATTGGATGGGACATCCAGAAAAAACGATTTAAGGCAATCAACTGATTTTTCTTGAAAATCATATTGATGTATTATTGCTCATATGAATCTATATATATATATACAATACAAATACAATCAAATATATACTCACCATATATAGGTGGTTATATCTATCTTTCACGCTCAAATCACATGAAAAACACCCAGCTTCCATTTTAGGATGGTCAACTGCGAACATGGTCATGAATTCAGTTCTTGGCTTCGTCGCAAGTTGAAGTTCGGTCGTCGTGATGTTTCATTTATCCAAAGTAATATTCCATCATCCCACTATTTGCCCATAGTATTATATATATATATACATACATACATACATATATAGATATACATACATATATATATATACATATACATATATATATATGTATATATATATATATGTATATGTATATATGTATGTATGTATATATATATATAGATATTTCTATATATACATATACATATGTAAATATATATATATATACATATACATATATGTTTCCGAGTATACCACCATTGTTGTTGCTTAAATCCCATGGAATCACCGTTTTTTTCTGGTTAACTCCCATAAAATCCCATGAATTTGTGGGTGGTTTGAAATCCCATCGACTCACTGGTAGGAAGTTTGAACCCGACTTCGAGAGACGAAGGTTCTCCACCTCATCTTTCTCCTGTTCACAGAGTTTTCTGGGTCTAATTGGAGGATCATCCCATGGATTGTGTTTGTGGTAAGTAAGTGGTTAGTACTAGTAAGTCCCCAAACTGCGTTATTCCAAATTTATCATATAAATGGGCTATAATTGGCTATACATCCTTTGGCTCACCAAATTTTGAACCAAATAACCTACTGAATGGGGACCTCTACGTGACTACTGGGCCCAAGATGGCAAGTAGTCAAAGGGTGCCCCCGAGTCATGGAACGTTGGTTCTAATCACCCAACTAGGTCGACAGATCTACTATTCAATAGATTGGTTAATGAGGAAACTTACAGGAAACCCTTATATTTCAAGGGAAAATCCAAGGTTTCCCGTAGATTTTCCCTTAAACCAATCCAATGAACCATACACCATAGAATTCAATATTCACCAGTCAAAAACGTTCACCGAACTTAGCTATTGCTACCATAAGAGGCTCCCACTGAACAACACACACCCCACTAGAAGGCCAGGTTTTTGGCGGCAGATTGGAGCACTTGCCGGTGGTCCTGGTGCCCTTTTTTGGGCCCTTTTAAGGGTCATGACATCCCTTTGTGAATCTATTGTCACCGTAAATCAGCGCAGTGATACCGTGGATGGTTGCGAAATCACCAGTTGATAGGTGGTAAACATCCCATTAAACACTATGGGGTTTCAACATGTTTCAATCATGCAAGGTGGTGTAGGATTTCTTCCTTCAGCAGTATATGTCCATGATATTCCCATTGAAAATATAGTTACCAGTAGTACCGCACAAGGCGGTGGCGGAAGATTCAGGAATAGCAAACTATAGGAGAGGTGAGTTGATGGGATGCAAGAACATCAGAGCGAACCCACTCATGGATCGAAAGGTGGTTGGAGCGTCGGCCTATCTATCTGTCTATCTATCTGCCTGCCTAACTAACAGACAAACTGACTAACTGACTAACTGCCTGCCGAACTAACTGACTAACTGACTAACTGACTAACTGACTGACTGACTGACTAACTAACAAACAAACAAACTAACTAACAAACTGACTCACTGACTAACTGACAAACTGACAAACTGACTAACTGACTAACTGACTAACTGACTCACCGACTACTTATGAGTAGCCCGCAGTTATGTTAGTTATAAGTTAAGTTATAAGTTACTTGTCGCAGTTATGATTTTGAGGATTTTAGAGTCAGTTATGAGTAACNTACTTATGAGTAGCCCGCAGTTATGTTAGTTATAAGTTAAGTTATAAGTTACTTGTCGCAGTTATGATTTTGAGGATTTTAGAGTCAGTTATGAGTAACTTATAACTAGGCTAACTTTTTCCATTGCTTTTTGGCTTATTTTTGGGTTTGGTAAATTTTGCGGCTTTTTTTCCTGTCTCCCAAAACTGTCTGTTCGCCACAACGTCCGCGGACAACCGCGGACATCCTGTGCGACGCCCGCGCGGACATCCATGGCCAGATGCTATTGTTTCTCTATTATACGCNCTGTCTGTTCGCCACAACGTCCGCGGACAACCGCGGACATCCTGTGCGACGCCCGCGCGGACATCCATGGCCAGATGCTATTGTTTCTCTATTATACGCGCGGACATCTCCCTTTCCAAGGATATCTGCGCGGACAACCGCGGACACTCGCGGACA
>BGPT01000236.1:231242-241908 GCA_003297045.1 Symbiodinium sp. clade C Y103
AGCCTCTTGACGTCACAAAGGAAGCAGTGGTGGCCCACTATGCCAGGTTTTTCTCTCTTGCTCAATTCGCAGTACTCACTACTGAGATTTTGAAAGCTCGAGGGGAACCTCAGCCACTTCTCCATGGATGGGCCGGATCAATGCTNCTGCTTCTTCGACCTGGTGGACTTCGCCAAGCGTCAATGGAATGAGCAGTACAACAACTTCAATGGGCTCAACTATAGCCATGTGGAAGAGGCCACTGCAAGTGATGTCAAGGACTTCCCTCTTGCCAAGAGNTCAATGGAATGAGCAGTACAACAACTTCAATGGGCTCAACTATAGCCATGTGGAAGAGGCCACTGCAAGTGATGTCAAGGACTTCCCTCTTGCCAAGAGTCGAAAATACACTGAGTCACGAGAGGGTGTCCACCGAGACTTTGATCCAGTAGCTCGCCGTGAGGGAAAGGGAAAAGGGAAAGGCAAAGGAAAACGTGAACTTCGCCCAGCCTTTGAAAGAGCAGTCGAGTGTTGGTCCTGTGGACAGTATGGTCACCGGTCTTTTGAATGTCCCAACACCCAATCTCAATGGGGTGGTTGGCAGTATGATCGCCGTGACTACTGGTCNGTGTTGGTCCTGTGGACAGTATGGTCACCGGTCTTTTGAATGTCCCAACACCCAATCTCAATGGGGTGGTTGGCAGTATGATCGCCGTGACTACTGGTCCCAGGGATATCAACGCCGCTCGGGAGGGCAGGCCAGTTGGGATTATGGAGGAAGTCGAAGCCAGACATATGCCCGTCAGCAGCCCAATGCCGAATGGGGTGGAGGATCTTCCAGTGCTGCTCCGCGCAGTCCACCGGGACCGCCACCTGCTACATCATCGACGGCCGCTACGGCATCTGCACCGACTTCTGATGACCCGGTAGTTCCTTTGCTCCCTAGTGTCCCAATCGTCCATGAGGAATATACAGAGATCAACGGCATGCCGCATACTCGGCAGCAGCTAGCAGATGGTAGCATCCACTACATTCCTTGGTAGGCGTAGATTTGTNAGGAATATACAGAGATCAACGGCATGCCGCATACTCGGCAGCAGCTAGCAGATGGTAGCATCCACTACATTCCTTGGTAGGCGTAGATTTGTAGAGTTTTCTATGCCTGCCGGAAGGTGTGGCCAATTGAGCGGATCTGAACCCAATGGATTTGAGTTNCTTGGTAGGCGTAGATTTGTAGAGTTTTCTATGCCTGCCGGAAGGTGTGGCCAATTGAGCGGATCTGAACCCAATGGATTTGAGTTGCATCAGCACTGCATATGTCCATTTCAAATGTGAAGTCTTTTGCTGTCCAAGTGGTTCCAATCGATTGCATCCTGCATCCGATCAAGTCATTTTGCATTGGCCTGTGTACAGTTGACGCATTTTAGATTGGCCTTTTCTGAATGTTTCCGAAACCAATGGCATTTGTCTGGAGTGGTAATGCTCCCTATGCCTTGGCGGAAGCCAGGCCAACTTGCTTTTGTCTTATGTCGCATGCCCGATGCCGACGATTAAAAAGCCTTGCATCCGTTCGTTTTGCCTCATGCATTCGTTGAGACCAACCAGAGATCACAATCGTAGTTAGGGTTGCCAGTGATTTATCCGGCCGTTGCCCAGGATGTATATACATTTCACCCCTTACTACTATGTGACTTTGGCTCAAGAAAACAGTGTGCTAATTGCTGTGTTGTTTAGGCTGTTAGTCCTGTAAAACAGTTTCTTTTGGTCAGTGCTGCGATTAGGGAGGCCATCCTGTTTGGAAGTTGGCTGGTGACAAACAGATGTGCAACGTGCTTGTGATGTTTTTTGGATGAAGCACATGCTTGGCTGATCCTACTTCCAATTCTTGCAGACCCCACGTTCCATTATTTTCCAACAATCAGCTTCCTTTTTGCTGATCACAACCATTGCTATCCGTGCTCGTCCAAATCAAGTGAAGTCCCACATGTTCTTCTCTACTTTGACAGTTCTTTATTTCTCAAGATCCTGCCAGCCCCAGCTCATAGATCTTAGATATCCCTTTCCCATTGTGGTTTTTGATTGAAGGCTACCCCAAATTCTTCACAATCGAAAACTGGATCCCACATGTCTGTTATTGATGTAAGGATAGTATAGCATAGTATTTTTTTGGGGAACATGTTTTTCATCGTGAAATTGCAGCATTTGCCCAAGGATAGTGGATAAGCCCTGGCAAAAAATAGTGGATAATGAAACATGGGAACCCCTATCAAGCAACCAAGAGGATTTAAAGGACCCCACCATAAAAAAATCACTGGGGATCCCCAAAAAGTTTGTTGGCTATATACACCTGCATAATATGGTATGCATATGAGTCTATATATATACATATGTATGTATGTCAATGTATGTAACATATGTATGTATCCCTAGAAATTTTGGGGACCAAAGCGCAGCTAAACCCACCTAGGATTTCAGAGCCCGTCACTTCCGAGGTCCTGGGCCCTGTGCGCACCGACAGCGAAGAGCCCAAGGAGGTGGAGCTTATGGAGGTGCCAAAGTGTTGGAGATCACGGGCAAAAACCATCAAAAACCTTAGCAACTTTCTGGAAAAGCTGTGAATTCTATATGAACTTATAAGGGTCGATAAATGTTGCGAAGATTGGTGTCCGCAGAAATGGAAAGAGGAATAAATCGGACCAATTGAAATGAGGAGTGAAGCAGACAAAAAAGTGGATTATCAGATATCATATCAAAATTTACCTACCTACAATGGAAGATAGAACCAAGAAGACAGGGAGGACATCTGCAACATGAATGTTCATGTTATCTAAAAACAACAAGATCAACAAGGATGGGTCCAGTCGGAGAATGCTAGTGCCTCAGTTGCCATAGATCACAACGATTCTGTTCGGAATACTGCAAGAACTTGTATCCATCTATTCTATTGGGACAATGTTTGTCCAACCTGCTAGTTTTCTCAAGGAAGACAATTGATGCGCAGATGCTGTAGCAGTGGTTCAAACAACATGATCATCTGATGGCGAGGGCCCCAACATGAGCAGCAGCCAAAACCCTCAAGCCATATAGCATAACTCCGCGAACAAATGTGTAACCCAACAAGCTGAAGGACACTATTTTTTGGGGCTTTCATGTAAATCTTCAGGTGGGACTGGTAGGTTGTGGATGTATCACCATACGCATGATCAAGACCCATAGTTGAACGGACCAGCACCTGCAAAAGGAAAAGCGGAATCCCAGAAGCGGTTTCAGGGAAAATTGACCACAATTGGAATGGGAAAACACGTAAAAGGGAAGGAAAGTCATCAGGGGAATCGCCATCCCATCTACCACTGGATTGGTTTGAGAGAAGTCTGAGAGAGGATTGCACAGGAATCCCCTATGTGTGATTGGGACAGCCATGGTTTCCCACACAGAGGGCCTTCGCAGTTAATATCAGTCAAGTGTAGGAGTTTGTTCATAGTTCCAAGATGTTCCAAGCCATTCTGTGAACCCAACTGCAGAGATCTCCACCATACACATCCATAAACCCTAGTTCAAGCAGTGATAAGCCAAGCCTATCTTGACTGGCCCACCGCCAGTTGAATGAGCTGGGCATTTTTTCATGCAGCGCAAAGCTCTGGCGGGGGAACCTGGGTGAAGGTGGAAGTGAAGTGATCAGCGCTGCTCGACTAGTGTCAAAGTTTACTATCACATTGAAAAGAAATCAAAGCCCGTTATTCAGCAACTCAATAAGATGGCTTTAAGCATCAATATGAGGAGGATTTGATCGTGATTCAAGAGCATTTAAGCTTCGTTGTTGTAAGGGCCCAGAATTATTTGTCTATGCATAGATGTTGCAGTTTGTGGGATGGCAGGGTAAGAGGCAGAAAAGGCAGAGTTGATTGGAAGCTGTTCGTTGCTGGTACGTACACACTGATATAAATAGATTAGCACATATACATATACATATACATATACATGTGTATGTAACAGTATGTATATTATTGTATATTTATATTATATATATATACACATAAAAAGATATAAATATATATATATATACGTATATGTGTGTACATGATATCTGGGATACACTTGGATGTTGGATTTTTTAAGGGATAATTTGATAGGCATACCTCTCGAAATTCAATATGTTGAGTCATTGAGGGGACCAAAACGCCAAGGCATGACCCTGGTCTTCCTGGATTTTGTTCGTCCATCGGAAATGGTGCCAGTTTATCGTCTATTTCTCCAGGACCGGTATCTAAATATACACATATGGAGGTTTCCTAAAATGGAGGCGTACCCCCATATCATCCATCGGTTTTAATAGGATTTCCCATTATAAGCCATCCATTTTGGGGTAGCCCCATTTTAGGACACTCCGATATATATATATATATACATATATATATATATTTGTAGAGACGTGAGTAATACCTGCAATCACTGGACATGGTGTTATACAAGTTGGTTTGAATGAAGTTTGGTAGATCCCATCAACCCCTGATTTGGGGATGACGCAGGAAGACATGCAATAATCAAATAGATATGAATATGATATACAATGATATACACATATACATAATTCTGGGTGAATTCTCACGACCTCACTGCGACCTCACTCGCATGGTGGTTAGTAACGGGTAACTATCCCCAAAAAGCAAAATTGTAGATGAGTGAAATGTGAGTATTACCTTGATGATTTATAGCTTGATAACTTTATCACTTGGTTATTATATATATATATATATATATTTATATTATATATATAGTTTGATAGATGTAATTAAATATTACCCATTACAAAAATATATAAACATCTATTCTAATATAGATACCTAAGTTATCACCTTCCCCCTGGTTGCTGCCATTTGGCAGCCACCATGGAGGCTGCCCTACGACTTCGGGGCGCCCATCTCGGAGATCCACGCGGTTCCTTGGGGGCCTTCTGGGGGTCCTTTTCGGCCAAGGGTGAAGTGAAGATTTTGGAAGTGAGAGGTATATGGCACATACGTATGTATTATATATACATGTATATATATATATACGTAATGTAATGTAGTGTAATGTATTGTATTGTATTGTATTGTTTGTATTGTTTTGCATTGGATTGTGTTGTATTTTATTGTTTTGTATTGTTTTGTGTTGTATTGTGTTGTATTGTATTGTTTTGTATTGTTTTGTGTTGTATGTATTGTGTTGTATTGTATTGTTTTGTATTGTTTTGTGTTGTATTCTGTTGTATTGTATTGTTTTGTGCTGTATTGTGTTGTATTGTGTTGTATTGTATTGTATTGTTTTGTGTTGTATTGTGTTGTATTGAAATTGTATCGTATTGTTGTATTGTGTTGTATTGAAATTGTATCGTATTGTTTTGTGTTGTATTGTATGTTGTATTGTATTGTTTTGTATTGTATTGTGTTGTATTGTGTTGTATTCTATGTATGATATACATATAATATCATATAATATAGTTATGTATATATATATATATATATTATACGTATATGTATCATTCCCCACTGATTTTTGGAGAGATTTACCAAACAAAATAGTATAAAACATGCGACAATCCATGCTTAAAGTGCAAGAGTATGCCAAATTATCTATAAATTGATGTTACTCTGAAGTTTTCACTGTCCCGGTTGAAATCGAATTGTTTATAAAGTTTGAAGTTCCCCCAAAAAATGATAAATAATGAGGATTTGACATAGGAGGATACTACTCTTCTAAACCGTGTCTTGATTGCAGGGTACAATATAATTACGACTCATGACCCTCAGGGGCGCCAAATCATTTAGAAAATTTGAGATGGAAGCCGCACAAAACGACCACTTAACATATGACCATTTCAACCAGCAAACTCATCAAACACACATGTTCATTTCAGCGAACATCTGGAGTAGACCCACCCATAGTTGGGCTATGTTGGGCTTAAAAACCAATTTTACCAGCATCTTCCCAGCATTTTCCACTTGGATTTTCCATGCCAAATCCATTGGAGCCGAGCAGACAGTCCCAGGTGTTGCGGCGGCTCCATGGGCCACTGTCCCTGGATGAGGTGGATGAGGAGGGTGAAGTGCATGCACCGTGGCGTAACGAATCGTGTGTTTTATCCGTCTGGGAAAATATGAAAAATACTGAGGAAAAATGATGAACAAAAACGATGAACATTTACTACAGTATCCTGTAAACTAATCTGGGACAACTTCAAAGTAAGGAACGAAGCAACGTTGAACATTTTTTAGGATAAAGACAATGAGAAGGACAAAGGGGGAATGGGCATTTGTTTTGTCCTGTCAAGTATTTCATCATTTGATAATGGAGATCACTGATTTTGTTTAGCACAATCCAGTCTCATCATTACATCAAAATTATCATGTTACACATATATATACATATGTAGATGTGTGTGTGTCTTTCAAAAAATGTTTCATCATGCTTGTCCTGGTTATTGATGTTGAACCCTGGAGACAGAATCCCATCTCCTGATCACAGTTGGTGGCGGGAACAGTTTTGTAGCCAAATACAATGGGCCTAGAGCAGTGTACAATGAGGTCATTCATACATGTGTTGTCAATTCTCAATAAGTATGCGTGTGCTAGTTTATAATTATAATACTGTATAATGTACACAGCACATATACACGCTGTTTCTATTGATATATATACTGTATATATACAATTTGTGGTGTTCTGATTTTTACATATTTTTACCCTATACTTATCCCAGATTTATGTGACTTTCCTTGGAGTGGCTGTACATAGGTACCATTCTGGGTGTCCTAATTTTTCGCAACCAGGGTTGATGAATCCGTGTTGGATTACCAGGCAACCTGCCAAAATATGCTGTATTCCCACGCATCTACAGACAACATATCACTTACTGTGTAGTATAAACTACGCATGCGCATCCAAATGAGGGATACACGGGCGCCGCTAAACATTTCTTCTCATCCTGAAGTCCGATTGTATGTCTCTTTTGGCTGTGCCCTGATTTTGCTTTCCATCCCCAAACACATAGCATTGTGATGCATTGTGCTTCCTTTCTTATATCTTTCTTACTTGTCCTTGCATTTTTGGGACCAAAGCTGTGGCCCCTATTTCCGCATAGACATGGCCCAGATGTCAACCGAAACTTAAGGCACATATTGCTGGCAAAGAGCAACGTGCGTGGAGCTTGGACAGTGCGGTTGCAAGAGAATGTTTTACCATGTCAACTAAGATGCTGGTGTCAAAAAATAGGTGCTTCCGTAAATGTTCGAAATCAAAGAAACAACTGACCAGCAATGTTTGTTTTGATTGCTTCAGGTGTGCAAAAAAAAATACATAATTCCTCGAGAATTCGAGAATACTGAGTAATGCAAGGATCAAGAGATACAGATAGAAAGGTACATACCAGTGCAATGGCACATATAGATTTTGAAGGCTATAGGTAACATCTTCTTTGGGAGGAGGGGTCCCCATGGGAAGGGGTACTCATGAGCCTTGATGGTGGCATTCGAAATCATCATTTTTATTTGTGCAGTTTTGAGAGAATGGTTTGGAATGGCGTTTAAAGCTCAAGAAACTGACATTCAGATTTGTTGGTTTTCTTGAATGTATTGTTTGGATTGTGTAAAACATATCTTGCATGCGTTTGATCTTTCAACGGTTGTGTGTTTTTGAATGTTTTGGAATGCTTAGATAATATGCTTGATTTCTTAATGTTTTGGAATGGTTGTGAATTTGGTGAATTTTGTTGAATGTCTTGGAATGTTTTGCATCGGAATTGCTGCATATACCCTAGACTGGAGTGAAAATGGAATTGGTGTGGCATTGCTGTCAAGAAAGAAACTGGTACGCAGAGTCGTAAAACTGCCATGGAAAAACATTAATGCGTTTCAATGTTTCGGTACGGAAATGGAATTGGATAAGGTTGAAATTGTTTTTAGTGGCTTTTGACAATTACGTAAGATTGTGTTCTGTACGATTTGGATGGATGGGTTCAAAGATCGGCAGGTATGCATACATGATGCTAATTTTCCTGCTGACAATTTCAACACGTGCTTGCGCCAAAGTAGATCAGTTGGGGCTGTTCAAAAATTGGGCATACCCAATGTATGATCATTTTTATGGTCCAAATGAGCAACCATTAGATTTTTGATGGAAATTGTCTTGCTATTTTCAGACAAAGCCATTTGTACGAGAGAGATCCTCAATGTGCCCACTCTTGTGTCCGCCCAGGCAGCACCAGAGACCATGATTTTCGCGTCCGTGGCGGCGGACCAGACTGGACCGGTGATTGTAGGTGGCCGATCGGGCACATGGGAAACTGCCTGGCGGATGGCAAGGTCTCATGAGTGAAGGGGCTTGGCGGCCAATATCGCCGATTTCTGAAGAAGTCAGATGATGAAAGTATTGATTGTCCCACTTACGATTGCTACCACAACTACCTGCAACAGCAACAGATGCCTGCAAGATACTACGCACAATTGTGGGCCATGCATTTGGTGTGGGAGGTTGCCAACTGAAGGTGCTTGTTACGAAAGGGGCCCAATTGATTCAAGCATGTATTCAAGCCTAGTAGCGCATGTCTCTACAAACTATGTATGTACATTATCGTGGTTAGAAATAGTAATTATTCCCAAATATTCTTATCTTGAGGTTGGCGAATCATTATGATTCATCCATAATGTATATATATATATATACGTATATATAAATATATGCAATTCATGTAACACGATGTTGATTTCTTTGTTGTGCATGTTTATTTGATCAAGCTGATGAGGATGACGCCTACAAAATGTCCTTACTAGATCTTACTAGGGTGTACATAGGATCGAATTGATGCGGACAGTCGCAGATCACTGCCCTTTGGTTGTGTTCAAAGTTGAGGTGTGACATGATCTCAGGCGCATGCTTGGTCAAGATACCCCTCGGTAATCGAAACTGCAACGTAAGTCTGGCTCCTCTGCTTCCCGTGTTGTTGCTGGGCTCGTCCGTCAGTTTGGCTCTCGTGATGCTGCAGTGGCCCATGTTAAGGATCATNCTGCAACGTAAGTCTGGCTCCTCTGCTTCCCGTGTTGTTGCTGGGCTCGTCCGTCAGTTTGGCTCTCGTGATGCTGCAGTGGCCCATGTTAAGGATCATTTTGAGAAAAGGTTTGACTCTCCTGTGGAGGCGCCTATATCGTTCTGTGACTTGCCCAATCATGAGCCTGACTTCACTGAGGAGGAGGTGCGCAGCACTGTTCTCAAGATGAAGAGGGGCAAGACCACAGGCATGTCGAAAGTTAGCGTTGAGTTGCTTCGTTGTTTGGTTGCCTTGCCTCTGGGTCTCCATGCCCTTACGCTCATGTTGAATTCTTTCCTTCGTGCTCCGGCCACTGCTAATGTGGAACTTGCTGCTGGTTGGGTTATCCTTTTGCCCAAGACTCTGTGGGTCTGCCATGCCACGCATTTTCGACCCATTGTCTGTGGAGAAGTCTTTGCCAAACTGGCTGCGAAACTGGCCACAGATAGGGTTGTACAACATTGGGCTGTTCCTGCCTGTTGCTTTGGGTCTGTTTCTGGCAAGGGCCTTCCGGAAGCTTTGTATGTTGCCAAGCACGCGGCACAGTCCTCGGCTGCTCTCCCCAATGGTGCTCTCTTTGTTCAGCTTGACTTGTCGCAGGCTTTTGATTCATTGTTTGTGAATGCCATCCTGTCGTTTCTGCAAGATCATTGGCATGCTTCTTCTGCCTCCAGTGCTTCACTCCTGCGGTGGGTTTTGCTGCATTCACGGCTGCGGTTTGAGCTTTTTGATTTCGTGTGGTGGTGTGACCACACACAAACTTGGCAGTTGAAGGGGGAACGCCCGGCGTTTGTTGCTGCCACCTTGTCCCTGTGGGCTTTGTGGTTTATTGACGATGCAATTCTTGTTTTCCAGACTGTTGCTCAGGCCCTCCGCCTTTTGCCTGAGGTTGTTACGATGCTGGCTGCCTTGGGCCTCAGCATTAACGTTGCCAAGTCTTGTGTGTTGGGGTGCTCCCTTTCTTGCGCTTTGCCTGGCTGCTTGGCCGCGTTCCCCGTTGTGGCGACTTCCAAGTATCTTGGCTTGCCTTTCCAGGTCACTGGTGAGGATGATAACCGTTTGGCCACGCGCCAGCACAAACTTCGGCTTTTCAATGCCCTTGTGACTGCTTCCCTTCGCTGGTCCCTGTGCGTCTTGTCTGTCAGACAAAATGTCCTTCAGCGTCTTCGCGTGCATTGTGTGACCTTGCTTACGTGGCTGCTAGGTGGTCGTGCGCACCCTTCTTGGTTTGCAGTGGAATGCTTGCAAGCGTTGCGGCATGGTGTGAAGCTTTGGGGCAGGGCTTACAGTGAACTCTGGGATACCTTGCTCGTCCGCATGGTTTGGCAATGGATTGGCCATGTTCTTCGCATGCCTGCTACGTCTTTGACCCGCTGCGTGCTCCTTGAGTTGAGACCTTCTTCTGGCCAGAGGCGTGGCAGAACAGGGCCTGACAACAGCGGTCACCGCAGTGTGATCAGGTACTTGCAGCATCAAGGCATGGAATTCCATGTTGCGGCAGATCGTTGTCAGTGGCGAGACTTGGAAAATCAGTGGCTTCGGCACAATGGGGTGCCTCTTGTGCTGGAATCCCCGGTGAACATTTTTCCACTTTCTGGAAACAAGTACATGTGGACCCGACGGTGCCTCC
>BGPT01000236.1:241924-260926 GCA_003297045.1 Symbiodinium sp. clade C Y103
GTCAACGGCTGGCGGAAACAATCATACCATGGCAATTGTTTAGGGGCTTTGTTCCAAAGCCTTCTGGACAGTGAATGGTTGTGGCGCAGTACTTTCCACGTGCGAGTTCTTCTGTTTCAAACAAGCCCTGAGCAACATCATGTAGATGCCCTTCTGAGAGAGCTACCAATGTTTTTTGAACCATTACATGTGTGTCGTANCAGCTAGCAACAACGCTAGCGGGCTGAAATGCTCTTTCTTGTCACTGGGCTTGGCTCGCCTTTAGCCTCTGGCTAGACTCCTGGAGATGGCGATGGAGACCCCCCAAACAGCAATTTTAATAGGGAAAATGAACGAACATCATGATAAATTCGTGGATTATGGTGTTTTCCCTTGAATTTTCGAACAGCCCCAGGGAATCTAAGATGATCCAGTGCCTGTGAGGATCGTTTCTTGGTGCTTCCCTTCAGCGCGCTCCTCTACGACGAGAGCTCCTGGATCAACGCTGCATTGGAGTTCCTGACGCTTCGCGTGACTTAGCATATCCGCCAGTTGGGGATGCGGATCAATTAGCAGCTTTCATGGGGACATGGCCCATAACAATGTAGCTTTATAGCTGGATTTACTGAGTCCACGATGTAGTCTTCCCATCGGTTAATCGGGAAATCTGCTAGGATTGTTTTGTGTGTTTAGAGGGCTAGTTACTAGGATTTTCTTATATTCTTTTGGGATCTTTTGGGGATCCTTAAGCAAATCTAAAACATTGGTCATTGGTGATTCTTAGCATCACACGTTTTGTGCCAACTTCTGCAAATGTTTTAATTCTTGGCTACCAAAGCTTGACCCACATGAGTCAATTTGGAAATGTCACCATGTCATTTTTGGGTGGCCCTTCTTGTGGAGATTCGAAACGGGCTCCCTCCTCATCTGTTGGTTGCAAAGGAGGTGCGGGTGAGAAGAATGGTTGAAGTCACATTCCAAACAACGTCTGGGTTCTGCGTCCAAAAAAGGTGGTTTTACCAACAAACATGTTGATTTATCTATAGCCAATGGGGTTGTAAACCACATTTCATGGATTTGCCTGTGGGATTGTCCCATTCGTTCATCCACTCGGGAAATCTTCTGATTCACAGGAGAATGAATCAGGTGGGCCGCATTCCTCAAATCCAAATTTTGAAATTGGACAATGCTCTGTGGATTCTGAACCTCTGTAGGTCTATGAGTGATTGCCATATGTTCTTCATTCAGATGTGCAGAAATTGGAAGTCAGATCATGTCAAATCCCACGACCCACCGAGCCGGGTCCTTGAAACTCAGGCGAGCTCCCTGCAGTTGCTGCCCAGCAATATCCGGAGACGAAGGGCCAGCACTGGCCCAAGGCCCCACGTTTTTTTGGAGAGGATTGGATGAGCCGCTGCCCGCTGCCCAGAAGTATTCATTGGTGAATGCATAGGTCATGGTACAATATAATATAACATAACATAATATATAATATGATATAATAAAACATAATATAAGATAAGATAAGATAATATAATATAATATAGTAATATATATATATATATTCTACATACTCGTATGTACACAGGGATTTTGATGATTGTTCTTAAAAAATTGCGGGAAACCCTAAAAACCAGCCAGTACAATGGCATATAGTTTCATTGAGTGTGAGAGTGGCTGATTATTTTTGGAGGTACATCATGCAAATGCAAATTTTGAAGATTCTGATCTAGAACTAGGTGGCAGTCGGAGCCCCAACCATGGGGAAATAGATGAATGAGGTTTGTTTCCAAATAGATTACCCTTAAATCAAAGTCCATTAGTTAATCATCATGCTTTCAAGTGAAAATTGCCTTTTGCAGGGTATACTCTCCTGTAAACATTTGACAATTTATTTATTGTTTAACATCATGATTTTCCAGCTGGCCAAGTCTTAGTGTACTGGTGTCTCTCCCATTTTCTCTAGCAAAACATTATCCAAAAACACCCAAAGTCTAGCTCTTGAAATCTTTGAGCAGGTTGGAGGATATGGCTGCCAATGACACGCGCAGACTACACGACTTTTTGAGCTGCTTGGAAAGCAGCTCTTGGGGGGTTATGAAAAAAAACACCAGCGGCAACTCCCAAGAAGATGTAGGAAAGATCATGTATAGCATCCTGGAAATTATATCTATCTTTTTGGAGCTTGCTACTAGTATATACCAAAAAAACCGAAGCCCCAATATTGGAAAGTATTCAGTATTGGCATATATTGACATGACTCCTGACATTTACATTTTACAAATGACAACCATCCCATTACTTCTCTTAATGAAATGACATCTAAGGAATAGAATTAGATCAGATGAATAAATTTTCATCAAACATATTTCAACAAAAAATATCAAAAAATCAAGACATCAAGAAAATACATTGCCATTATATTGAAAAATTATAAACTGGAGAACTATTACAGAACAAAGATTACCCAACATCATGTATTTGAGTAAAAAGACCTGCCATCCTGACACAGCTTCACCACCAAAAAAACACAGGGATAAGCTAGTGAACCTCACCCTGTTTTGGCCATACATTTGCTTAGCATGTTGTAGCAGGCAATTTTCGGGGAGATTACTAGCTCGTCCAAAATACTTGCTTCGGAACAATTTCACCCCTGGAAAGATATACTGGAATTAAAATCCGGGATTTAAATCCTATATGAATTGTTCGTCCATTACGACACAAATGAAATTTTGAAATAATTGATTAACATTGAAGGGAATTCATGATATCAAAAATTAATTTATATTTTGATGATCTCTATGATTCTTAGATGTTTAATGAATTCTGTATTTTAAATAGAGTAATTTTTGGTTTCTATTGTTTTTGAAACAATATAATTGCAATGAAATCTAAATTATTTAAAATAGATGAAATATAAAATATATTGAATATAGTGATATAATATTAAATCTATTTTATTTGAATTTTCATAATTAATTTAAAATTTATTATTTATTATTTGAATTAAATTATGAATTTTAATTTTAGATTTAAAATCTATTTTGTTATTTAACACTAATATATAAATAATCTTAAATTATTCATTTTATGTTAAAATATAATTAATGTTATTCTTTATTTTAATAAATATATTTATATATTTTTTAGAATTTAATTAAATTGAATTTAAATTTTAGTTATTGTATATTTATTTGAATTTATTTTTTTTTTATTTTTTTAAATGTATTTGATTTTTATTATTTTTATTTATTTATTTTGTTGTTTAATTTTTTGAATTGAATAAAAGAATTTTGGATATAGAATAATGATATTTTATTTTGATAAGGATAAAGATTTTATCAAAATATATTGAACATATTATTGTATTTTAGTATTAAATTATCTTTTTTTTTAAAAAAAATGGGAAATTAATTTAGAATATTTTTTGATTGAAATATTGGGGTATGTTTTGAATTTTTTAATGGTGAAATATGATGTTATTTGATGGAAATAAATACGAAATATCTTTATTGAAATTATTGTTTTAGAATGAATTAAAAAAATTGAAATCGATAAAAAATATTTTTTAATTTTTTATTTATATTTTATAAATTTATCGGAAAATATTAAATAATTAATATAAAATAAATAATATTAAAATTGGATAAATTAAAACTATATTTTTTTATAAATTAAATAAATAATTCTATTGAATATAAATTTTATATAATTTATATATTATAAAAGAAATAATTATGTAATTTTATTTATTTGAATTTTTCGAAATAAAATTATGAAGAAATTTTATATTTATAGAAATAATTTGAAATATAATTTTAATTTATATTTTATTAAAAAAAATATAGATTTATAAATTTATTTTTTATATTATAGAAAGGAAATTCGGAATTTTAGAAAATAATTCTTTATTATGATATTATTAATTTTATTTTAATTTTTTTTAAGGAAAATAAGAATTAACTAAATCTAACTAAATTATAAAAATATTGCAAAAATATAAATATATATAATACAGAAAATCTTATGAAACAATTGACAATATATGGAAAAATAAATAGAATAATATTTGGAAAATTATTATGTATTAATTTTTTAAATATATTTGATATTGATTTTATTTAGTGAATAATTTCCTTGGAAAAAAAAAAAAAAATATATTATTGATATATATATATATTTTTTTAAATTAAATTTAAAAAAATATATTAATTATTGGAAAATTATTTTATAATTTTGTTATTAATTATTAATATTTAATCTCCATGTATTTTTATCCGTAATTTTTTATAATATTTTTCATTTTTTTTTTCCAATTTCTATATATTATTATTTTATTATTTTGTGATAATTTCGATATATTATTTCAATAATATTATAGGAATAATTATGGTTAAAATAATTATATAATATAGATTATATTTAAATTGTAATTTTTATCCGGAAAAAAATATCTAATATTTGTGTTTCTCAATGCCTTTGAAAAAGGAAAGGGAAAAGAAATAAATATAATGAAATAAATATATTTCAATTATCGAAGGAAAATTTAGAAATCAAATTTGCGATATATAGATAGATAATCAAGAAGAAGATCAGAGGGAAAAAAAATCAAAGGAAAGATCAGATAGGAGAAAATCAGAAAAAAAATAAAAATATAGGAAACCTAAGAAAATACCAATATGCTAAATTTCCGGAGAGTCGAAAAATATTTTAAATAGCCTGGGTACAGCGGCAAGTACGGAGCTATCTGGGAAGATAAAAAATCAAATATTCTACGCCGTTATGGTGTCAATATATATTCCGATAAAAAACATTTTGAAAAATAATTGGTTCGAAATATTTTTAGAAATAAAGATGCATCTCGAAATAAAAAAGATTAAAATAACGGATTCGGAATAGTTTTAAAAATTGAAATATCGAAAAAATACATATCGTTAAAGTACGAAAACCATCTCCAATTAAAAAAATAAAAAAATCAATGGGATCGGAAAATAACGATATCATTTGAAAAAATGAAATGCAAAATATCAATAAAATATTAGTATCTTCATATTTCAAAATATAAAATTATAATATTATAATGCTACAAGACTACAACTACTATCACTAGAATTTCACTATATACCACTACAACTGCAACTTCAACTACCACCACAACTACTACAACCTCAACTAAATCGGAACTACAACTACAACTGCAACTACCCCTACAACTACCACTACACTACCAGTACCACTACAACACACAACTACTACAACTACAATTACGACCACCACTACAACTACAGCTACCACTACAATTGCCACTACCACCACAACTATCATTCCTGCTCCCATTCCCCTCTCACTCAACTACAACTGCAACTGCAACTACATTACAACTACAATTATAACCACAACTACATCTCAACTACAGCTACAACCACAACTACACTGCGCTGCCTCCAACCACTTGTCGGTTCATCAGTGGGTTCGTTCTGACATCCATCATTCTCAGTAAGCAACCTCTCCTATAGCTTTCCTATCTTTGAAATTTCCGTTACCGCCTTGTGCGACACTACAGTAGTAGCATTTAATAATACAATATATCGTAGGAATGCAAAGGAAATCTATTTCACAAGGTAAATTTCAAAATCTCACGGAATATTTCGCAATGGTCAGAATCAAAGCAATCAAAAAAAAATCTGGTTGGAAAAATACTAGGCACATCTAAGAATCATTATTATTCTATATTTATAAAACATAAATTTATTCAATAAAAATTTCCCGGGAAAAGAAAAAATACACTCCATATATCTTCAATAACCTTTCTTCACCAAACTTAAGACGGTCCTTAACAACCATACCCACTTGGATCATCCATTCAAGGATGCCCCAGTGACCTTGTGGTCGATTATTTTCCTGCTACCAGTAGTATCGCACAAGGCGGTGGCGGAAGTTTCAAAAATGGAAAACCCTGTAGGAGAGGTTGGTTGCTGTGATTGATGGATGGCAGAGCGAACCCACTGATGGACCGACAAGTGGTTCGAGGCAGGGCAGTGTTGTTGTGATGTAGTGTAGATGTGGTTGTAGTTGTAGATGTAGTTGTGGTTGCAGTTGTGGTTAAAATGTAGTTGTAGTTGTATTTGTAGTGCAGTGCAGTGTTGTGTTGTGTAGTTGTAGTGGTTAGTTTGGTTGTAGTTGTAGTTGTTGTAGTTGTTGTAGTTGTTGTAGTTGTTGTAGTTGTTGTAGTTGTTGTAGTTGTTGTAGTTGTTGTAGTTGTAGTTGTCATGAAATTGAAGTTGTAGTTGTAGTTGTTATAGTAGTTGTAGTTGTTGTAGTTGCTGTAGTTGTAGCTGTCATGTAGTTAAAGTTGTGGTTGAAGTTGTAGTTGTAGTTGTTGTAGTTGTCATGTATTTAAAGTTGTTGTTGTAGTTGTTGTTGTAGTTGTTGTAGTTGTAGTTGTAGTTGTAATTGTAGTTGTAATTGTAGTAGTTGTAGTTGTAGTTGTAGTTGTAATTGTAGTAGTTGTAGTTGTAGTTGTAGTTGTTATGTAGTTGAAGTTGTAGTTGTTGTAGTTGTAGTTGTTGTAGTTGTAATTGTAGATGTTGTAATTGTAGATGTGATTGTAAAAATTACAATTGTAATATACCGAAACGAAGCGAGTCTACGAAATTTCTTCCATTTTTTTTTATGGATCTCTCCTAAAACGAGGCAATTTTGCGAGGCTTCGCTTATAAATGAAAAATTGATTATGTAATTTACGACTTCGTACCAATAAGTTTCGCGATTTTCTTTAATATTATATCTCTAAAGTATTGCGCCTGCAACGAAAAAGTAAAACTACGTTATAGAAAATATTGTAGCTGCTACGCAAAATTATCTTAGTAAACCTGAAGATCTTATATTTCAAAAAATGCATTCCCTCTTAGGAAATTAGCGCCCTGACCTCTTTATCTCTACTTGAAGTGTTTTTGGTATTGCGTTTGCCACAAAAAATATATTTATGTAGAATTTTTTAAACGTTCTATGTTTGCTATTATTTTTTGAAAATGCTATAAATTGCTGATATTTAGCTTAATTTTAATACGGCATATAATTTTTTGCCACATATAACACCGTTTGGACGTCTAAAAGTGGTCCGAAGATACGGTGATACGGTGTTTTTTAATATTCTTTATTTTTAAATATGCTTCGCGCCACAGTACCGTACACTTTTTTCCCATTACAATTTCCAAAAAAATCCGAACGTGACCACTTTTTACTTCTAAATGTATTTGGCACCACAATGCTGTGCATTTTTTCCATGTATTTTTTCCATATCTTAAGATCCAAATCTGGCCCGACCATGAGGTATTTTACCAATATTTATTTCCAAATGTATTTCGTACCACAATGCCGTGCATTTTTTCCACATCTCAATTTCCAAACGTCTTCCGACATCGAGAATTTGCAATATTTTTTAGTTCAAAATGTGCCTCGCGCCGCAATGGAGTGGAATTTTTCATCTCTCATCTGGCGAGATATCTCCTTCTCCGTACCCGTCGCTTTAGCGAGCCTAGTTTTCGACCCTCCGGAACCACAAAATATTGGAAGATAGAAAAGTTCGCGATTTTCCTACCGTTTCGCGCACCTGCATTTCTTTTTTTTTTGATTTTCTCATTTTCTGTTTTTCTCCATTTCCAATTTTTTTCTATCTTCTAACTTCCTTCCTAGCTGTGCTTTTCTATCGTTCCATATTATCGAAAAGTTTAGCTTCTGAATTTCCTTCGCCAATTTATTTTTATTGATAATTTTTTAAATTATATTATTCCAAATATAATTTCAATTTCTAATTAGAATTCCCTTTTTTGTTGTGGTAATTTCAATTAATTTGATTCGTATTTTTTTTGATTTTTCTTCCTTTCCTTAATATTATAAAATAATAAAAATTAAAATTAATAAAAAAAATATACATTCAAATCATAAATATTATCATTATTTTTCAGGATATGTAACAAAAAAATAGTAATAAAATAAATATAAATATATTGGTAATTTAAAATCTATTATCTATTTATTGTTTTATTTATTTATAAATTATAGGAATATTTATAAAATAATAAATCTATTATAATCATTTTAATAATGACCCATCCGGAACTATTATATTATAACGACCTTTATCCTACCGTAAATTTATTTATTTTTATTTAACATTATATTTTATATATATATATAATACTAAAAAAAAACTTAAATCCCAATTGTTAATACCAAAATTTATTTAATGATTATATAAATATATCAATAAAGAACATTTTAATTAATTATTATTATAAAAAATATTAAAATAAAAAATATATATAATACTTATATCAATTCTTATATATTTATAGTACTTTTTTAAATAAACCTATTTTATTTAATTAATATTCAAAGTTCGAATTAATTTCCATGTTAAGTTGCTCACGGAAGGCTTTCCAGGGATCCCCCAATATTTGGTTCCGAAGAAGCGTTTTGCGCTTTTGGGAGAACAGGCAAAACGCTTCTTAGGTTTTTGGCAATTACATCAAAGGGAAAAAAATGCTTCTTTGGAAATGGAGCTGCTGAAAATTTGGTGAAAACCTGGTGAACACTTGGTGAAAATTTGAGGAAAATTTGGTGAAAATTTGGTGAAAACCTGATGAAAGCCTGGCAAAAATCTGATGAAAATTTGGTGAAAACCTGCTTGGTGAAAATCTGGTGAAAAATTATTAATATTTCCAAAACCTTGTGAAAACCTGGTAAAAATTTGATGAAAACTTAGTATATTTTTCAAATTTTTGCGACAGACCTGCTGAAAATTTGGTATAAATTTGATGAAAACCTGGTAAAAATCTGATGAAATTTCAAAAATTTTATAAAAACCTAAAAAATTAGTGAAAATTTGATAAAAACCTGATGAAAGTCTGGCAAAAACCTGGTGACAACTTGATACAAACCTGCTGAGAATTTGGTGAAAAATTTAATGACAACCTGGTGAAAAATTAATAATATTTTTAAAACCTTGTGAAAACCTGGTAAAAATTTAGCGACAATTTACTAAAAATTTGGTGTATTTTTCAAAATTTTGCGAAAAAATTAATGAAAATTTAATATTAATTTGGTGAAAATCTAGTAAAAATCTAGTGTAATTTCAAAAATTTGGTAAAACCCTAGTAAAATTTAGAGAAGAAGTATTTTATATTTCGAAATTTAATCAAATTAAATGTAAAACTTACCCCTGGTCAAAACCTACTGCAAACCCGAGAAATTTTTCAAAATCTTGTGAAAATCTGGTGCAAACTTGGCAGAAATCTAGGGAAAATTAGCTGAAAATTTGGTGGAAATTTAGTAAAAACTAAATAGAAAATGCGATAAAAATCTGCTGAAAATTTACTGGAAATCTGTTAAAAATTTCGTAAAACCTAAATAAAAATTTACTAAAAATTTAGTACAATTATGATGAAAATCTAATAAAAACCTAATAATATTTTAAAATCAAATAAAAACCTAGTAAAATTTTCATAATCTCGATAAATATCGCAATAAATTAAAAAAAAAATATGTTGCTCTTTCGGGTCTCCGTATAAAACGCTAATTACAATCTAGACCCAAAATATTTAATTACAGCGCTTCTTTGTCCTCCAAACCCAACCACTAAGCAATTCAATAAATTTCTCCTAATTTCCTTTAAAACCACAAACCACATCATTTTTATTTCTTTTCCACATTTTATCGCATTTTATTTTCTACATCAAATTAATTCAAAGCATTCAATTTAAAAAAATAAAATATATGTTTATATCCATCCATTTTTTTAAATTTCGAACCAAAAATAACGACATATCCGAAAATATAAAATACATATAAATACGTAAAAAATTTAAAAAATAAAAATATTCCTTCTTAAGACAAAATGCAATACAATTTAAGATATAAATATATTAAATACGTATCTATAAAGATATATCTATATAGGCATAAAATTTGAGGCTCTACCTGCCAGCTCTAATATATAAATAAAAAAATATAAAAATATATACATATCAAATTTCAAATCTAACGGGTCACGCGACGCTATTTCAGAAGAGAATCTTTCTTCTTATTTGCCAAAAGATCCGTGGGTCGGAACCACGGAAGCAGACTGGAATTGCCCGCACAGGGAATCGGAATCCCCAGTGGAAAACGAATAAAAATAACTTTCCCAATCAAAGCTTTGGCCAAGCCAGCACTGCATCATCTCTGATGCGCGAAGGCATGTCGTTACAAAGCGTAGCAAACACACAAAGCATTTGTCAGTCAATCTATCCAATAATTACGAAGAAAAAGCGCCTCTCAAGTCAGTTTACACTCGACCGATGCAGCAATCTGAGGAGCGCGCCTTGTCGACGATCTTCTTGGTGAAGTCGTAAGAATGGCCACCCGGAGAAGCAGAGAAGAGAACACACATGGTGATCGATGTACAGTCCGGAGTAGGGGCGTTAGTGAGTTATTCTTTCTCTTTCCAATCTCTCCCGTCTCTTTCTTTCCCTCTCTCTCTCTTTTCCTTTTTCTCTCTCTGTCTCTCTCTCTCTCTCTCTCTGTTTCTCTGGTCTTGTGTCGCCCTCTGCTCCACTCCTTTCACCAGCCTGCTTCCTTTGGACAAACTTCACATGAACAAAACCACCCCTCGCGCAGCAGCCATGTTTAGGCATCGGCTGTAAAGTCTACGACCTCAACGTCGCCTGGTGAGCCGAAAAAAGCCGAAAGCGTGTTTTCTCTTCGGATGACAGCACCGTCGTCACCGGCTCTACCACCTCAACTGCCTCACCACTGTCGCCATCCTCTTCCTCCTCCATGGCACCTTGGTCGTCGTTGTCTAGCAGCTCCACTAGCAGCATGTCGACGATGATCCCGTCTTGGGCGGTGGTGGGCACTGTCATCTCAAGGACGAAGAGCTCCACCCCGAGGGTGACGTCCTCCACCATCGTGACCATGCGCTGCACTTCAGAATGCCACAGGAGGTTCCACAACAAACGCGACAAGGCCCATTCCAGCCGGTACCAAGCCTCTTGCTCCGTCAGGAGCCTTCTCAAGAAGGACGGAGCTGGCCGCGGCGACGTGGGGGTCTAAGCGCGGACCCTCACCAACTCCTGAACAGAAGCCATCTCAAGGAGATGGAATGTCAATCTCAGCAAACAGGCATAGACCTGCATCATATCAACATAGTTAATTACACGTCAGTATCTATATTTCTGACTATAAATACAAATATAGCTATATCTATACATGGTTAGGGGGCAGTTTGAGGCGCGCGTTTTTACGGACGTTTTGCGGTACTAGTACGTGCGTCATCATTCTACGGTTGCTGCGTCGTGTATGTACAAGTCGGCAGTCGGCACAGGGATGTGAAAGTCTGCATTATCTTAGTGTAGGCTACTATGGTTAGGGGGTCTTTGCAGGTCTGTGGCCTCTCTTGTTTTTTCCCCTTCCGGTCCCCCTCTCGGGCTGCGTTTTTTCAGCACTGCGCGCGCGCGCCTGCCAGTGACAACGGTGATGGAGTGTCTTTTTCCACGCAAAAAAAAGTCACCTGCACCTGCCATGCCTGCCACATGCTAATTAACATACATCCCCGTTTGCAATATCAGCTGCCCCCTTTCCTGACATCATGCTGCAGCACTCTGCCGCGCGGAGATTGCGGAACGCCTCGAGGTGGAAACTGCATCCTTTGCCACCAATCTGCAGGGCTCGAACTACTTGGTCTCCTTGCTGCAGGATTCCCTGGCGCCGGCACCCCAGGCGTGTTGTCCGCTGCACGCTCAGCTACAACATCTAACGACAAACTAAGCATGGCACACGAGGTAAGGAGAGGTCAGTAAATGTCCTATACCATCTAGGCTACCATGTTGTGTGTGTGTGTGTGCGCTATATGTCCGTCATGCTCTTGTAGGGTACTCTCTGCCACGGTCTCTCTGTCTAGAACGCATCCTCTCCCCCCTCGGTGGATGAGCGCACCTAAATGGCTGCGGCGGCGTGCAGCTGCCCTGCAACGTGTGTCATAACTCTGTGTCTGCGTTTGCCTACACCTGTCATGTTCAAATATGTTTCGTAGTAAAAAGGTAGCGCCCCGAACCACATATTATTACCCTTCACCACATATAATCTTTTCCAGAGTGTATGTTTCCCTGTACCTACGATATTCGGGTTATGTACCGGGTTGTATACAAGGCTCCGAGGCATCTTCTTATACACAACTGTCCCACGAAAAATGCACCATCCTTTTCAGAGACCCCTGTTCCCTTGACACGAAGAAACCTCTTGTCACACAGCCGTCCCGTGGAACATGTACCATCCTTTCAAGAGACCCTTGTTCCTTTGGCAGGACCAGACATCTTTTCACACAGCTCTCCCCGGAAGCCCCCACCATCCCTCGCAGATCCCTGTCCAAGATGCACGATGTCTTCCTCGAGGTGCTCCTACACAATGACGAACGGCCTGACCAGTGGTAACAAAATGCGCATAAAGCTTCCAAGGGAATGGTATGCCGACAGGACATGGATAGCATACTGCATGCGGGGGCAGCCAATCCAATTTTGTCGATTGCATGCGGGGACAGCCAATCCAATGGATAGATATATGTATATATATATATATTGCGGCTCTGCCTGCCAGGCGACCTTGCATCAGACCTATTGTAGATATAAAGATATATACAAATATCCTATCTAACGGGTCGCGCGACGTTGTTCTCCTCAATCATACTCAGGGAAACAAAACATCCTAGGAATGCAGAAGAAATTTATTCCAAAAGATAAATTCCAAGACCTCACGGAATACTACAAAATAGTCAGGACCAAAGCAGCCATTAAAAAACAACGCGCGCTCTGGTCATGAACAACATCTGGAAAGATACTGGGAATCGTTATTTTTCCAATGACAATCCCCCGGGCAAAAAAAATATATTCCACATATCTTCAATTATCTTTCTTCGCCAAATTTGGATTTGGGAAAAATAGGGAAAATACCTAAACACAAATATATATATATATATATTTATTGGTAAAAATTAGATAATTTTAGGAAAAGGTAATAAAAACCAAAAAAAAAATATCATATACACAAACCAGGATAAAACAGCCAGCATGATATTTGAATTTAAGTCAAAAAGGAAAAATATACAACCATGATATGTAAAAACAATGATGGGAATCTTCTTATAGGGCCTTAGGGGAAAACCCAATCAATCAACAACCATCATCATGGGAGCTGGGTTTCCATAGTCTTAGGCAAAAGCATATGACCTATATCCACCTGAATATGCATCCCAACTACTTAAAACCTGCTTATAACTTATAACCCCTTATTATTTATAATGATTATGATTTTATAAAGTCCATATAAAACTATAACCCGTTATGTTGTCTTTCCACCCTGAAACCCTGGACATATAGAGGACCTCGATGCGAGCCGCGTTCTGAACCGCGTTTGGAGGGTGTTCTATCAAAAAGAAAGCAATGTTTCTTGGCTGTAGCCCGACTGCTGGTCATCATTTTTTGCTGAACAAAATGACCCAAAATGGCCTGTGACCCAACCACACTCTAAGATCCCCTGCTCAACTCAGATCCCCTGCTCAGGAGATTTCACCGCGCATCTCGCTGGCACATTGGACATCTCGTTGCTGTTACTTTCACAGAGTAGGTCTTTTATTGGCCTGTTTTAGATAGAACCATTGGGAGAATCTGAGGCAAACCGCTGTATTTTCTGACTTCTGATGTTGAAATGCCATCCGGCGCTGTGCTACGTCTGGTTTGAAAAACCACTGATGGACGGGGGGACGGGGCATGGCTGGCCTACACCAGTCACAAAGCACCATGCATGTCTCATCAAATGCCATTATGGGTAAAAGCCAGTCCCAAGATGTCCCCAATTTTGATCCAAACTTGTCATACACTGGTGGGTTGCTTGGCTGTGAAATCAAAATTGGAATAACAATTCTGTGGGAAGCTGATGGCCATAAATCCACCACAGATTAGTTGAGGGCAAAGCTACAATCGTGAGCAAAAGTACCGCAGGGAAGAAGCGCAAAAAGGTTGCGGCAACTTGCTGACTCCTGAATGTGTTGAAGCTACTCCTGAATGTGGCGAAATTGCCTTTTCAGCTTTTAGATGTTAATTTCAGAATTCTGCAGGACACCACATCTATTGTTGATGTTGGTGGGCATCGTAGCGCACATCAAATGGTGTAGTATGCACGCACACCATCAATTTGGGGGCACTACAGTATTTAATGGATCATGAAAGCTCTCCTGCCTATGTGTGAACTAATGATCACCATGATTTTTCTTGCGCAGGCTTCTTTGGGGAATCAGTTTAGGAGCGTTACTGAAACTGAGAGAGTGCTCTACTCGCTACTTAGATAGGCAAGCCTGAATCGAATTCCGTACCTGAGACTGCTGCGTACTTGTTTTTTACATATTACATGAATACAACACTAGGCTATACCGTATATGCGATGCAAAGTGCCCTGAAAGTTAATTATACGCATCCACCCCCTCACATAATGGAAAAGGTTCTAAGACGGAAAGGTATGGCTATGAGTTTGTTGACTTATAGGATAAGTTGACTTATAGGATCAGTATTGATCAGTACAGTTGTAGCATCAACTCAGGATCCTCCGGGGTGTATATACGTGGTCATGAGGTTGCCATTTTGTCTGCGAACCTGAAGCACAGAGTGGCAGGGTGAAAAAAATGAATTCGTGGCAAGTTTGTAGGAAACCAACCCGCTAAGCAACCCTCTGGGAGATCGCAACCACTTGAAAGAATGCTAAACATGAAATTTCAAGGAACATCGTAGAATGATGTGCTTGTTAAACACTGCTATGCTGCAAAAGAACAAGCGATCTCATAGAGGGTGCCCGCTGCCAGTGAAACGTGTTGCCGTGGGAGGGTTTAGAAATTACAGCACGATCATAGATAGATGATAAGATATGATAAGTCATTAGATGTCATTAGTCATTGATAAGGTATTTCTCCGCCCCATGTAAGGCCGAGGCGGTGTTGGAAAGCCAACATAAAATCACATGACGATATTCCAACAGTTCCCTATTCCAACACCGCCTGGATCCGACATGGGGCACTCTCCCAAAGCAAATGACAGGAGCCGGCGCGAGGGCGGAGTTCCCAGGCATCTGGAGGCATGCCATCCGAAAACAATCCAACAAGTGTCAATACCGATCTGACTGTACCTGGCCTTTATTTTGATGATTTTTGATGGCATGCCTCGCCTGGGTTAACTCCGGCCCCCAGCCAGGGCATTTGAATAATCCGCTACTCGAAAGTGATCAAAGGAAAAGGCCATGCAAACACATTGAAAATCTTGTCTGAGTAGCCGATTATTCAAATACCCGGCCCCCCAGGGTTCTCGGAAAAGACAGCAGAGAAACAAACTTTGCAGTGTTGAACAGAAGTGTTTCCGAGAACCGGGGAAAAGATTAGAATATGGTGATACAAGGATACAGTGAAAACCATGCAAGCAGATGGGGTTGTGAAAAGGATGCACTGTCAGAACATGGACTGCTTCATAGAAAGCTTTCCTACAGTCTATCTGGAAACAAAATGAATAGCCTGAAAGAATTTCCTACGTGTTCCAACAACCCCACTGCCAAAAGGCCGCGAAAGCTAAGTGGTGAAACTGTAGCTTAGCATCGGGTCTTTGCCCTCAGCTTTCGCTTTCGCGGCCTTTTGGCGGCAGCATTCCTTTGGACGTACTGCCGCGCTTTGCTCAGCCCGCAGGTGCACCGGCGGTGCTTGCCATCCTGGTAGCGCAACATGTTCTCGGGTCTGCCAACCTTTTGGTTACAGCTTCTTGTAGCCTAGCAACTGAACCCCTTTTCTTTCATTATATAATTCTCTAACAGCACCCTAGCATACCGAAAATTGATCACCACAATGCAGCTGCATGTGTAACTTGTTTGATCAAATCACCCACAACAATATTATTATCCCACTCTTCGGGGACTACATCCAAATCCACCATATCGTCAGAAACCAACCCAATATCATTCTTTAAGTAAAATGTTTTTTCCTCAAGGAAAGTCCTACTGAACTGTTTTAATTTTTGAGAGTGTTGGGTTGGATTCAATACTAGAGCTTGGGAAAATGTTGTACCCCGGGATTTTGCAAAACATAGGCTAGGCTTTGACTTTAAAATTCCTTCTGGTTGGATTCTGGTAAAAAAATGATGTTTTCAGGGCCTTGGAATGTAGTTCAACGATTTGGGCAAATCCAGCCCATTGCTTCACTTTTGGGAAAGTTTCAGTTGTGTATAGTTGTCTGCAGGGCGGTCCCTAAATGATGCTGGCGATTTAAACTTGGAGTGCTACACGCGTGCCTGGTACAAGGGACGAGGGAACAGAATATAGAGAAGAACGCTGCCTGGTGCTTAGGTATCATGCAGCTATTGGCCAAAGAACAGCTAGCAACAAACTTGGACGTATTGAAGATGGCAATCAGCCGGCTCTGCACATTTTTTTGTTGGCCATGCGTTGCAAACACGATTCCTGTTGGCATCGCTTTTGAGACAGCTGTGGCGATGAAGTAAACAAACATATGTTTTTGTTAACCTACAGGAACGACAGCACTCCCTACTGGGAGTTGTTGGTGCACTCCCGGGATAAACTAGAAATTACATTTGCATATTAATCAACCGCTCTGATGAAAAGCGGAAAACATAAGGACGACCGAATAGATGATCGAATCGGCTCGAAGGTTGAAACTTAGGGAATCCTGGGGATTTCCACGAAATAGCCCGCTTAATGCCCGACCATTCTAGAAGGCCCCAAATCGAGCCAACGGATACGAGTCGCATACAAATCAATTACTATTCTGTAACTGGGGGGTCAGCTTAGCCCGCCATTTTATAGCAAAATCTTATGTATGTAAATGTTGGGCTCTGCCATTTTGTAAGAACTACATATACCTTAGGGACATCATTCTACACTTACAAAATACGACTCCCAACCCCTCGGACCCAACCTCAACCAAAATAACAAAATCATTGCTTTATTAATTTCATAAATCTAGTTTATTTATAATTATTACGAATCATTAATCTTAATAAATTGTTATTACTTTGATTTAAAACTAAAAAAATATAAACATCAACATTTCGAATTATTTACTTATAAAAATATTTTAAAAAAATGAATTTCTATATAAAGTACTTAAATTCTATTCAATATAAACAATTTAACCTATTTAGTATTTAATAGTTTTAAGATTCCATTTTCAGGCCTTTCGCATCTTTTTGCCAAAAAAACTTTCCCCTATAATTTCAAACTAAAGTGAACCATAATTTAACATATCTAATATTTTATCCTTTCCTCGAAAAAAATATTACATATGTTAGATAATTTAAGGCTCTAATCCCATTCCTTTATAATGGGACTTTTGGAAATAAATTCAACTTCATGTCATGTTTTCTTTGTTTTGAATCCTTGAGATTTACTGTTTTGTTTTAAAAAAATACTTACTTCGAATGATCCCCACCATGAGGCATATAGTGTGGTACATATTTTGACATTCTTTCCGGCAAAACTTTCTGGCAGGGAAGAGGAGGAGAGGACAACTCTGATGAAATCTAGAGACCTCCTCCTCTTCCTCTTGGCATTCTATCTGACATTTTCTCTGACATATGCTCTGCCATTCTATCTGACACTCTTTCTGGCATGTATTCTGACATTCTTTCTGGCATTCTATCTGGCATTCTTTCTGGCATTCTATCTGGCATTCTTTCTGGCATTCTATCTGACATTCTATCTGGCATTCTATCTGGCATGTATTCTGACATTCTTTCCGATATTCTTTCTGGCATTCTATCTGGACTTCTTTCTGGCATTCTATCTGGCATTCTATCTGGCATGTATTCTAACATTCTTTCTGATATTCTTTCTGGCATTCTATCTGGCATTCTTTCTGGCATTCTTTCTGGCATTCTTTCTGGCATGTATTCTGACATTCTTTCTGGCATGTATTCTGACATTCTTTCTGGCATTCTATCTGGCATTCTTTCTGGCATGTATTCTNNNNTCTGGCATTCTTTCTGGCATGTATTCTGACATTCTTTCTGGCATGTATTCTGACATTCTTTCTGGCATTCTATCTGGCATTCTTTCTGGCATGTATTCTGGCATTCATTCTGGCATTCTATCTGCCATTCTTTCTGGCATTCTTTCTGGCATTCTATCTGGCATTCTGTCTGGCATTCTTTCTGGCATTCTATCTGGCATTCTTTCTGGCATTCTATCTCAGGCTCTTTCTGGCATGTATTCAGACATTCTATCTGGCATTCTTTCTGGCATTCTATCTGACACTCTTTCTGGCATTCTATCTGACGTTCTTTCTGGCATTCTTTCTGGCATTCTATCTGGCAGTCTTTCTGGCATTCTATCTGGCACTCTTTCTGGCATGTATTCAGACATTCTTTCTGGCATTCTATCTGGCATTCTTTCTGGCATGTGTTCTGAAATTCTGGCATTCTATCTGGCATGTATTCTGACATTCTTTCTGGCATTCTATCTGGCATTCTTTCTGGCATGTATTCTGACATTCTTTCTGGCATTCTATCTGGCATTCTTTCTGGCATGTATTATGACATTTTTCCCCACCTGCCAGGTGAGGGTTACTAGATTTTATCACAGCTGACGGGGGGTGGACCTTCTCCTCCTCCTCCTTCTCCTCCTCCTCGTGCTTCCTNTCGCAGTAGGCACTGCCGGACTCCATCTGCCAGCTTCAGATCCCAGTGGGCACTGCCGGACAGCAACGGCGAGCTCCAGATATCAGTGGGCACTGCCGGGCTTCATATGCGAGCTCCAGATGCCAGTGGGCAACGCCGGACTTGAACTGCGACTGCCAGATCCCAGTGGGCACTGCCGGACTTCATCCGCGAGCTCCAGNAGAATGCCAGAAAGAATGCCAGACAGAATGCCAGAAAGAATGCCAGATAGAATGCCAGAAAGAATGTCAGAATACATGCCAGAAAGAATGCCAGAAAGAATGCCAGA
>BGPT01000236.1:282672-318119 GCA_003297045.1 Symbiodinium sp. clade C Y103
ACAGACATAGCATATGTTTGAAGTGACTCATGCTCTACATTATTCAATACACAAAACTTACCAAAAAGCGCACTCCCACAGCCTCCCGGACTCATAATATATGGGTGTGGCTAAACATTGGGTATACCCCCAGTTTATAGCCATTTCAACCCGGAAAATGATGATCGACCATGACTTTTTTTGGGGCAAATTTATGGGGTTCAACTGACAGTTTCAACCTTCAATCTGCCCTTTTACCAATCAGTTCCAGTTGTTTTAGCTCAAATCAGCAATGTAAAGCCATTGAACTCCACGATAGATCAACATAGATATGGGAAATCCACCATGAATGTCGTCCATTTTCCGAAAGGGAAACTACCTTGAGAAACTACCTCCATTTGCATTCCCATTGTACCCCCATTGTCTCCATTCATCCCCACTATATCATATCATATCCCTAGAATGCCCAGCTCAATCCCTCCAATTTTGGCAAGTTTGGTGGCACACCATGCGGAAAAAAAATGTGAATTTCTAAGGTAGACCAGAGAAAATCCAATATGTTTCAATATTCCCATTGATTGCACAAGGTGGGCCCTCCAGTTATTTTGGTCAGGTTATGCCCAAGTTGATTCAACCAGCTTAGCTATCGTTTGGGTGCCCCACCTAAAGTAATAAATAATTACCCATCCAAAGGCATGACAGTTAAGGCGTAATGAACCTTTTCTGGTCGCTAGTTTCAATAATGCGGGAAACCTAATGTCATAAACAACTAGCATTTGGGAATGGTTGAAATCGCACCCGTAACCATCCATGGTGCTGATTTGGGGATGGTTTATGGCATTGGGTTTGCCACATTCTATGTTTCATCCCCTGCGTCCACCATGGTTTCTGGGGTGTTTTTTAAAACATATGAAGGGGGGAAGGGATTTGTGTTGGTAAAACAATTATACACCATCCCCAATTTCACCATAAATAGGTGGTATAAACCATTCCCAAATGGGTGGTTTATGGCATTGTTTTACCCACATTACATCTCAATCGTCTGAAAGGATCCATTTTGAGAAGATTGTCCATTCTAACCCATCCATATTGGGGTACTCCCATCTGTGGAAACGCCACATGCTCTAAGTAACCCATCCATTTTTTCTGCGTGGCTTTCTCTGAAAAGAGTCTTAATATCCCTAAAAACCCAATGGTTAACATTGTCCCATATTATCCCAACAATCAATGGCTATAAATGGAGGCTTCCTAAAATAGGGGTACCCCCAAATCATCCATTTTAGATTGGCATTTTCCATTATAAACCATCCATTTTTGGGTACCCCCATGTTAGGAAACCCCCTTAAATGGCTATAAATGGCCTCATTCATTATACCCACCCCCCAAGGATCCACCAAGGCGCGCGTCACCCATGACGCGAACTCCACGTAGTGCAGTTCGCCGTCGCTGTTGGCGTCCGCCGCCGCGAAGATGGTCTTCACCTCTGAGGCCTTGTGGCCGCTGGCAGAGCTTCCATGAGGGGAGCTAAAAATGGGGGAGTTTTATGGCTTACCCTCTGGTAAAGTAACATAACCATGGAAAATCACCATTTTTAGTAGGTCAATCAACCATAAATGGCAATTTTCAATAGCTATGTTAGTTTACCAGAAGGTACTAAATGAGCTAAACATCTGGAGGAAAAGCCTAGGTCAACACCTAAACATCGAAAATGTTGAACTTCTAAGACTGGGTCAAAATGGTGGAAAAAATGGAAGAAAAGACACATATGACGACATTCTTGGTTTCCCACGAAGTGGTTCAGAACAACAAGAGGAAAGAATCATAAGGAATTTCTTATCCAACTAGCCATTTGCTGATCTTTTATGGAGATCTGCATAGGAACATGGCGGCAGCTCTGCATAGGAACATGGCTGGGAATATGTTGGGAAAACATTGGGATTTCATGGGAAGAGCTTGGACTTGATTCCGAGGTTTTGTGCTCTGAAGCATGTGGGCTTGGGTGCCTTGAAGGAGAACTAAGCCTCAAATTTGTGGACGAACCATGACACAGGGTACCCTCCGGTGTCATCAAACATGGCTAGCTGGGAAATTCCCTTTAAATGGAGGTTTGAATAGGAAGTCTTTAATTACCATGTTATGTTTTATTACTGGAGGGTATAGGTGTCGGGTGCCTTTCGGGTAAAAAAAAATCCTGCCTCGCACATGTATTCGGTCATGATTCTTGTATGAGCTGGGTGACATGGCCCAACTTGCAAGCAAAGAAGCATCAACCTTGATAAATCTTAGATCTTAAATGTTGTCATTCTCTGCCCCTGACGCTGATTTGCAGGCACTTTGCCACAACCACAAGGCATGCCTGTTTTCACTCTTCCTCCTATGGCCCAGTACCGAAATAGAATGTCAAGGACCATGATGCCACTTCCAAATTTCCCAGTGTTCAAAACGCTCATTCTGTTGCCCTGGTTGGTCAACAGGGGCGCTCCCATGGCTGATCAACCAACGGTAACCACAAAACCCAACTTGATGCGAGTGTCGGTCAGATCCTCGGTCCAAAGTGACGTGGCTCAGGAGGCTGTTACTATGGTGTATGTGGGTTGTATGTAGCTATATTATATACATATATATATATATATTATAGTTATAACTAATATACACATTTGTTTTGTTAAAAAAATGGGAACTGGGAACCGGGAAGAAACCATGACCCCCTCGAAGGTGCTTGCTTCAATCCTTGTCAATGTTTTTGTGGCATCCTTTTGCACAGTTGAGGTAGGACAAATGAAAGGTCACCATCCTCCGATTCAAGTGCTCATCCTTTAGTCAAACCATAATGTACTCAGAATGGCCAAGAAAAAGAGGAAGGTTGGAGTGCCACTCCTTATCATCAACTACTCGAAACCGTTCTTGGCGGATAATTTCCGTAAAAGACAATTCCTGTTGTTCAAATCCTCAATTTGATACCAGCCCTCCGCCTCATTCAGATGCCACATTGTGAGTTACACCCTCTGATAAACAACCATGGCTGGATGGAAAACCCCCTTATAAATGGAGGTTTTAATGGGAAGATTCCCTATAAAAAATTAGGGATTTGCTATTGCTATATGTGATTACCGGAAGGTATCGAAATTAAATCGTGAGAGGCAAGGGATAGGAAAGAGATTATATCGCTATGGGTCAAAGCATGTTAAAACCATAATACATACCCCTTTATTCACACCAACGTAGCTGGTATAGCTGGATGTTCATCCCAGATTGGTGAATACCTTCAAATTCATAGCTCCAACTGGCCCAAAAAGAGGGAACCTCTAGTTACAGCTCCACACCGCACCTCCAACCAATGGACAATAATATGTTTTTGATCCATCCCCATATGTGCCATCAAAAGATGCTTTATTGTGGTATGCTCATCCATCCCAAAATGGGAATCCTCATGTTGGCCATAATAAATCCCTATCAAAAATTGACGGCCGTCCCCCAATTCATGGCTGGTCATCAATCCATCGACCATGTCACACACTGTATCCTTTGGTAATCAGACATGGCTAGCCGGGAAGTCATCGAATTAAGTAGAGGGTTTTCCAGCAAGAGGGTATTCCCATTCACATCCTCATTTTGTTTTGGTGAAATCCCTCTTCACCATAGAATCAATTTTCGGAAAATGTTGGAAAACTAATTATATAGGTATTAAGAATCGCCAGAAGGTATTCCGCCAAGTCTCTGGCATGATTTTCGTCAGCACCGCCGCCATCTCCTCCTCTAAGATGACGCCGTCCCCGTTCAAGTCCAATCTGTGGCATGAAAATCAAAAATGCTCGCAGTGGACTATCCATGGAATCCTCCAATTCCCCCATTGAAATTGATGATATCATAGATCTCCTATATTTTGCCACGTGAACAACTGCGAAATCTTCTGTGCTCGAGAAGATCTTGTAGGAAACCCCCATCCGGCAGGGTGAGGGTCCATGCCACGCCTCTTAAAGGCCTTGGCGAGGGTCACCTGAACTGGAAATTGACGTGTATCTCATCATGAGGATGCACGCAAACAGTCCATTTTTTTATATATTCACATTTGTATCTATATCTCTATCTGTCAATCTATCCATCCATCCGTCCATCCATCTATCCATCTCCCTCTCTCTCTCTGTCTGTCTGTCTGTCTCTCTCTCTCTCTCTCTAATTATCTCTTTATCTCTTTATCTCTCTATCTCTCTATCTATCTATCTATCTATCTATCTATCTATCCATCTATCTATCTATCTATCTCTCTATCTATCTACCTATCTATCTATATATCTCTATCATCTCTATGTCTATCTCCATCTCTATTTCTATATCTACCGGCTTCCCAGTATCTCTATCTATCTGTCTCTATCTATCTGTCTGTGTCTATCTGTCTATGTCTATCCGTCTATCTAGTCATCTATCCATCTGTTTATCTGTCTATCTAACTATCTGTCTATCTGCCTATCTGGCTATCTATCAATGGATCTATCTATCTCTATATCTATCTTTCTTTCTTTCTTATCTTATCATATCTGTGCATCCACGGCATCTAAGTTGAATCTAATTATATATCTACTCCGTAAAGTGATAGTGTGTGTGTAATGCGTAAATCCCCATTTGATAACTTTCTCGCTCATGCATATCTCTCTTTGAATCTTTCCATCCATCCATCGATCCATCTATCCATCCACCCACCCATCTATCAACGCATGAATTTGAATAGCAGACCCATGTGTAGATACACACACATGCATACATATATATCAAGAAAAATATAGCATCTAGGAGGGGAGAGACATATATGTTACCTAGCTGTAGAAAATCACCATTTTCAGAGGTATATCATTTATAAATAGTCCGTTTTCCATAGCTATGTGAGTCTACTCGAGGGTATATCCGCAATAAAATCACCATGTATAGTGGTCCAAAACCCATGAAATCATCATGTTTTGGTTGTTCAATCGTGGTAGAGTGATGTCACACCCCCATTCTTCACGGGTTTAACCTCAACGTCGGAGATCCGTCACCAGCCCCAGTGGCCGCATCGCTCCCCGAGTCGGGCGCCGCATCGCTGCCCGCAGGCGGCTCGTCCTCCGCAGGAGCTGTGGCTTCTGTGGGCCTTGGAGCAGGAGGCAACCGTGGGGTGCAAGTGGGGTGAGGGGTTACCCTAATCATCTACCCTCTGGTAAACTAACATAACTATGGAAAATCACCAATTTTTAATGGGAAAATCAACTATAAATGGCAATTTTCAACAGCTATGTTAGTTTACCAGAGGGTAATACATCCACACAAAGAATCAGAGAGATGTGGAAAACCCCATGGAGTGTTCCATTGTTTTCTTTTGAAATGATATATGTATATACATGTGTATACATAAATCGCGTTTTTTTTCCACATCTAAGTTGGTTTACAGGAAGGTATCAATTAGTGTTTTTGGGGGGTTGAATGGGATGATGGTTGGATTTCAATGGACCAATCATGGAAATCAACCATGGCTGGGTAGATTTTGGGAATGTAAAAATGGCTACTATATGCTACTATATAAGTCCAAGAAGTATTGCAAGCTGGGAGATTCCTATGATACAAGCCCTATATACAATCATGGCTATTTCGTAGTATTTAGCCTTGCTCAAAAGAGTGGAACTGCACCCCCAGAACTCCCCAGAAACCTAGGAAGAGGGCAGGAAATGAGAGAGACCCATCATCACATCCTCCTTGCAGGATTATTTTTCTTCAAGTCATCCTGAATCATTTGGGGGTTTCCTGTAAAAGGGGGATCCCCAAAATGGTCTGTAGTGGAAAAATCCAATTAAAATTGATGATTTGGGGGTACCACTATTTTAGGAAACCTCCATTTGCAGCTCTTGAAGACGACAAGCCGACAGCAGCAACTGAGAATCGGGATGGCAGGCCCAGGAAAAACCACACCCAAATTTACCTGAAATCGGTGGCTTATGTATACAAACCGCATCCCCCCAAGTGAAAGTGACAGACTTACACTCTGGTACTCTAACATGGCTGTAAGAAAACCCACCATTCTCCAATAAATCATCTACTTTCACGGGCCATGGCTTCCACCAGTGTCCCACCTCCACCAAGTACCACCTGCCATGTCACTTGGGCGCAGCCGCCGCGGCCTTCAGCTTCTTCCGGCCCTTCTCCAGGTCCCCATAGGCACCACGTGGAACGGAGCTGAAGTGAACCAGCATCACGTCCAAAGGCGACTCAGCATGGATCCTGGAGGTGGAAAGCCCGTTGCCACATGTGCTGAGCCATCCGAAGAATGCTTTGGAGAGGATGGTTTTTGGATGGTAGGGATGTTCAGGGGTGTTATTGGCTTTTGTTGGCTTTGGATATATGATGGTTCAGCTGTGGCATTGGTTTTGGGATCTATTTCCAATCATGGATGCATCCATGGAATGACTGAGAGAGTTAAAAGCGTAGAATACAGAATGCATGTTTGATCCTCCTGACCACCACAACACACCCTCTGAACACTCTGACACATTCTGACAAGACTTTAAATGGAGTTATCTATCACAATTAGGGAAATGGATGCACATTTTACATTACTATCAGAATCATTAGAGGGGCTCCTATCCATATCCATATCCCAACTTATGGTGGTTACAACATGTTATACCATCTGGCAATTTAACATAGCTATCGAAAATGGATGAACATGGATGAACATTGCCTGTTTATACATGCTTATACATGATTCACCCATGAAAATAGTTTTCATAGTTTTCATAGTTATGTTGAATTACCAGAAGGTCACCCCAATCGTCTCCATTTCCAACCCCAACTGCAGCCCCTGAAAAAAAACAGTTGGCTCCTGAGTGCTCGCTCGATGGCGTCCACAATCCAAGCGGTGCGATTTCCAAAGGCTCCACCACCGACAGCACTGAGGTACACCTCGACGGGAAAACTGAAGCCTAGGCCCTCCACTAAACTCCAGTAAACATAGGAAAAGACACAGAACAAAAACGATGAACATGCGAATTGATTAATTCATAATTAGTTCATAATTAATATAATTAATTCATAATTTATTCACAATAAATTCATATTAATCCATAACTAATTCATAATCCATGGTTGTTTCTCTGTTGGGATTTTGATCTACAAAATCCGGTGGATTTTGTCCATATACCTATGCTAATGTGTAGAGGAGGGTTGGCCAATTGTTACGGGCTTGATCTTTGGGGAGCTTCCGGTGAAAGCTCTGATGACTCGAACTTGTGGTCAGGGGAAGGTACGAAAGCTCTGCGGAAAAAACATCCAGATACTTTCGGGGCAAATCAAGAGGTACAGCCCCACAGACTTCCATCATTTTCCTGTGGCTATTATTTACCTGTGGTAGGTTGGAGCAACCCTGCCAATGTTGTGGGCTATGATATTTGTTCGTTAGTCTGAGAATAGGCTATATACTCCATTCCACTGGTTAATTTCTTTGACTTTCCCGGATTTTCCTATATTTTCCCACTAAAAAGGGGCCCCATTTGATCCATTTTCAGACACGCTCAGCTGCGCCGTCGCCCACCTTGGTCCGGCACTGCCGCTCAATGCTCAACACCGCTGCAATCGCCAAGGTGGCCTCAAAGGTGCCCTGCAGTACCAAGCGACCAAAGGCTTCCTGGGCAGCCCGGGGGGATCTAGAAACTACGTGTGAATCATTGGAATGATAGCAGGATGGAATTTGGGATATTACTTTACTGGATGGTGAAAAAAGGTGACACTATCTTTTAGCACACATGTCCTTTGCACAGCCCTCTCTGGAGAATTGTGCTTGATTTTTTCAGGTGTCATTTGATTGTTTATTTTTCGGCATCAAACAACTAAGATGAATCCTAGAAGTTGGGTGTTGCCGCACAGCTCTTGCTCTCTATTTTTTCTTGCAAATGATACTGAACACCCAAATGGGAATCATGACCAGGTCATACCCAGCAATGTCCAAAAGTTCTAGTGTTATGTAGTGTCAACATATCTCCACTATTTGTTGCCCAATCCAATTAAAATTCAACATTCCTGCAATTAGATGTTCGACTAATGTTCGACTTGGAAGCATTGATGCAATGATTCTTTGAGCAATGGGCAGGGTGTATACCCTCTGGTAAACTAACATAGCCATTGAAAATTGCCATTTATAGTGGATTTTCCCATTTAAAATTGTAATTTTCCATAGTTATGTTAGTTTACCAGAGGGTATTTCATGTGGATGAGGTGGATTGCCTTGGCAAAGTCCTGATTCACGATGACTGTACACGACACTCGAACTTCCATTCGCATCTGGGAAGGGGTCCCCTCCAGTAAACTGACAAAGCTATGGAAAATTGAATATTTAGATAGATAGATAGATAGATAGATAGATAGATAGATAGATAGGATAGATAGGATAGATAGGATAGATAGGATAGATAGGATAGATAGGATAGATAGGAAGGATAGATAGGATAGATAGGATAGGGATAGAAAAATTTACCTATCCACTGTATTTCAGAAAGGGATATTTCCCATGGCTATGTCAGTTTGCCACGGGGTAAACCTACAAGACCAGCGGAACATGCCCCGTCACAAACCAGCGTCCCAATCTTGTGAACGAGTGCTTTTGGCATACGCAACCGGCAGTGCAGAGCAAAACCTCAGGGGATACCCTCTGGTAATTTGACATAGCTATGGAAAAACAACATTTTCATTAGGTAAATCATTATAGACCATGCGCATCCATTTTCCATAGCTACGTTCAATTCCCTGAGGGTATTATCACCATTGCCATTTTGTATGTGACTGTTGGGTTCCCAAAGTAAATTACCACTAAAAATCTCGGCGTTGCCATCTGGAAGGCAAAATGGGGGTACATCCAGCAAGGCAATGCAAGGCATCTGGGCAGGCCAGCAGAATGTTCAAACATCTCTGGAATCGTTGAGACATCACAGAAATTGGTCTCAGGAAACATGTCATGTGAAATCACCTCTAAATAAACGATCTACAACAGGTTTCCGTGGAGGATTTTTCCCTGTAGCTGGTACTGTAAGCCGTTTGGGTTGATACCTCTGCTCCCAAAAAATTGCCATGCTCACCCTCAAGATTTACCCAGCCCAATCGGTCCTGTGAGCTGAATATAGCTAAAAAAAATGTAAATTGGGTACAGTGAATGGGGTCTTGCAGAACATCTGGCATAAAACGGGAAGTGCACCTCGATCCATCGCCTTAAGCCGGATCCATGGCTCCGGACACTTGGCACACTCGATGCTCCTTGTTGGCCACCTCCTCAGTGCAAAGGAACTGTGTCAAACATGGGGGATTCAGGCAACAAATCGGCATGAAAACTCAAGTCCCCTCTGGCGATTCAACATATAGCTATGGCAGCTATGATTTTCCTACGTAACCAACTACAAGAGGCTCCCATGCCCCATGGCCCAGATCTTCCAAACCCGTCAGCAGAGGAGCTGTGTCCCAGTGAACGCCGATGCGCAAACGATCTCTGACTGCCTCCGAGAGCTTCTCGTCCTGGCATGCGCGCAATGTGCGCAACGAAACGTGCAAGGTGGGCTGGGAAGGGCTGGGAAAGCAAGCTCTTAGATTTTCGCTTTCAGACACCTGGTTTAGTCTAATGTGGTCCACATATATATATATATATAATGCACCATATCTTCATGCAGGAGTTATTTATCACTGTCATCACTTTGGGGGGTGCGCACCTATTTCACCAGCAGGGACTTCCATAATATGTCATTATAAGCATAACTTTATATGTAATGCTAGATATCTATATAGATATTCTAGATGGTGTTGGCAGAATTTGCGATTATAAATTAAATATCGCCAGGCATCAACGTGGCTACCGCATACGCATGCATATGCTGCATCACATCCCGAATATCTTGGGATAAAGATTGTCGATCTTCAAATGATTTCGAGGCAACAAAAACAAAACTCAATTTTGAACAAAAGGATCCATCCACAAATCCATCAGAATCTCACATTACTACCCTCCAGTAATCAAACATGGCAATGGAAAATCACGCATTTAGTTCAAGGATCCTGCCAGCTATGATTGGATGTTCCCTTTTTTCCCATATGTTCCTAATGATTTCCCCATAAAACCCTCCAATTTCGGCCTCAGGGATTTCCCGGCCATCGCCATGTTTGCCACCGGAGGTACCTCCTTGAGCCGTTGTGCCAAACGCCCCATGGATTTGTTGTCCGTGGGTAGGCAGTATCCATTGACCATGCGCCAGTACTTCCTGATGCACCATGGACGTGGGGCAAAAAGATCTCTAAGGGGTTAAGGTCATTTGATGGTAACATGTATCAAAACGTAATATTGTCAAAAAAAGAAATCCGTTCCGTTTTGGATCTTTCTTGAGGCATTTCTGTTGGTGCAGTCCCTTTTTTCGGCACCATTCCAAGTTGGGGACTCTATCCATCATCCCAAAGCCTTTTTGTTGAGGCTCGAGGCGTGGCAGTGCTACAGTGGTTGAACAAGCTGAAACCGTGGCTCTGGTGATCCTCTCTTGGACTAAGGCGACTAAGGCTCTCTTTAGCATTGCCCACCAGCTCCGCGATGTCTGCCAGCCCATCCAGCTGTCGTCCTGATCATTGCCGTCATGGAATGGCCATCAAATCTGGATCTCAGAATCGTTATGTTTTTTGAGTTCGAAATTTGCAACGAATGCTCTTTCTACGACATTTCTTTGGGGTGTACTGAGATAGACTTGGCCACTTGGCCACTCGGCCACTCGATTCAAATGGCAACACTTGCAGGTACTTTACAGTCCTGCACGCCACAATTCATCCGAAAATGCTGCAAACATTGCCCAAAATTCTGGATGTCCCTCTGGCAATTGAATGCGTAGCCGTGGAAAATCACCATTTGAAAGTATGGCAAATCATCATATCGAAGTAAATGAGCCATCTAAACCACCGCAAACTGTGACCAGAAGGCCAATCCCATTTTAGAACCCCATTAAATCCCATTAAATCCCCATTAAATCCCATATGCACTCCCATAAAGTCCTAGAAAATCCCACGAAGTCACATAATATCCACAATTCTAGATGGCATTCCCAGCTATAAGCCTCCCTTGAGTTCGGGGCATTTACCACACATTCACCACACCAGGGCCTTTGGCTTGGCCGCTGCCGTTCACGAAGTAGTTCCGGTACACCGTGCCGGCCGGACAGCTGATTGCACAGGCCTTGGGGCGCGGTGCTTCAAACACCGAATGCTACTAAATACATCAACTATTGCAATTATCCTCCAGTAAACTAACAAATAGCTAGTTATGGAAATTCATGGCTTTCCTCTTTGGAAATGATCGATCTACGTTACTTTTTCCCACGGTTGGGATAGAAGCCTCCATCATCATCCCAGTTACCCTCCGGTGTCATCAAACGTGGCAATGGAAAACCCACCATTTAAACATAATTTTCCCATTGAAACCTCCATTTATTGAGGATTTCCAATTGCCACGTTTGATTACCGGAGGGTAACACTTCACATCAGCTCACTTGGGATGGAAGATGATGGAAGCATCCCAGTTCATAAGTTAGCTGTCAGATGCTGTCAGCACTTAACTTACGTCAACTTGGCATGGGAAAATGCTTCAAACATCTGGGGATACCACCAACATCGACCAACGCTGAAGCATGCCAGGCCAATGCCATTGGTAAATCGTAACATTTCACTCACCGGAATAGTTAGGCCTACTTGGGAAATTTTGGGAATATAGAATTCCCCTTACTAGCCATACGTTTTACCTAGATTGGTGTTGCACAAATCCCATCAAATCCCCGCATTTTTTGTTGCCAAAGGCACTGGGCCCTGAGTAGCATCGCTGTAGTAGCGCGTCACGCCATCCTCCGGACGTGCCCCCGGCTCGTTCCTGGAAGGGACCGAGGCCAGAAATGGGGAAACGTTTGGGAAGTTTATGGGCTCAAAAGTGCGGCCTCTGCCTTGAAAACATGCAAAACAAAAAACATGGATTGAGCAATGAAGAAGTTTGAGCGAAGGATATGATATGGCGGCATATCCATGTGTTAAACCTGGCTCAGCCATGAACAAAGTTAATCTATGTTTCATAAAATGGGAACTGAACATCCCCACCCCTTTTTATTCAGCCTGCCCTCCCCTCACCACAAACGAAGCTTCATTTCCAGACAATTGAACTGGGAAGCCACCTGCCGTGGCATGTTGTAACTCCATGATGGCATCATTGGGTTGGTTTTGTTGGTAAGCTTTACGGGAACCAGTGTTGTTTTGCCACTAAAGATGGGCTTTCATCAAATTTTCTTTCATCCTTCATCCAATTCAGGGATGACAGCTGTTCAGGATGATGGCAATTATACACCCTATCCTTCCACACCCAGTGAAGACAAATATGTGGGTTCTGGATGATAGGGGTATAGAATGGTATAGATCAATCCTTCGACCTGCAGTTTGGAAATTGGTTGACTGATGGGGTCCTAACCTCAGATTGCTCGCTTGACACACGGAACTGCTGCTGCCCCATCACAATGCCTGGCAGGTCCTTCCCCTCAGTGGAGAGATCCCCATATAGTTTTTTCGGCACACCCCTCCAATATAATACCATGGTAAATTCCATGTTGGATATCCCAACGCGTCTCTCTCTCTCTCTCTCTCTCTCTGACCTAGCAAGGGCAAGCCACTTTATAGACCCATTTATAGATGATTCTTGGACTATGAAAAAGGGAGTGCCCAAGTCAGCCGGGTTGAAATTCTGGAGGAACGGTCCACCAAATCACCCTATCTAAGTAGGGTTGCCCAGAAATTTGGACCTCCAACTTCCAATGGTATATTGGATCTTCTTCTCAGCTTCCCATATACTCCCATAATGCCCAAATGTTCATAACCCTTAAATCCAATGGTTTATTCTCATGTTCCACATGAACTGCTCAATCTTGAGACCACTCTCTAGACCCTCCGAATACCCCAAAATATAGTGCTGTAAAAGTACAAAAATTATGAGGTAAAACACGATTTGTGAGGGTACTTGGAGGGTCTATGTCCATCATTTTCTCCCCAGAGCATGGCGGAGTCTTTCCGACACTTCGGCACTGTCACTATCAGCGCTAGGAGTAGCGATGGCTCACTGCACCTAGGCCAGGTGTAGGATCACACAAGGAGACATGACATTTCCTCAGAACCTTCACCGTAAGATGGCTATGAGTATTAGATAATATCAGTAAAAACCCTGCCACCTAGTGAACCCCAAAATAGCTGGTAAATGGATGTTCATCCTAGGTTTTGACTCATCCTCAAATGCTGAAACTTGATTTTCGCAATTGCACTCAGGTGGTTTCACCAACCTCAAACGGCAACTCGGAGTACCCCAAAATTCAGCTGGAACCTTGGCACGATCATGTATTATCATCCCAGCAACTTAGATAGACCTGGCCATATTTTTGTGGGGGTTGGAACATTGTTTCCTTCTAAAACCAATCCAATCTTTAAAAAACTCCAGGGTCTATGTTAGTTGGGGGGATGTGAAATGTATGATATGTCCTTGATACAAGAGGCCGGGCCGCCAGGCAAGCCACGTGAAATATGGGGAACTATCACCAATCATTCAGCGCAATGTCAAGAAGTCTGATGAAATGACCAGCCAACTTCTTGGAAATAACAAGAATATCATGCCTGGAAAAACATGTCAAACATGTCATGAACGGATTCTTCAAATGTCATTCACATAGTTTATCATTGAGACAAGCCAACTCCGAGAATGGTATGGATCTGTCTGAAAATAGGATACCCCATTCCATCCCATTTTGCTTATCAAAACAATTATGTGAATCTATTTTCGGGGGGTACACCCGATTCGAGCGGGAAATTGAGGGGCATAGCCAATTTCACACATCATGTCAATAAAATGAATCATTCCTACAATAAATCACCATCATACTAAACCTGGTGGTTTTCCATGGTTGTGTTAGATAACAATTTGTTCATACTAAAACCTGAATAGTAAAACCAGTTTGGGGATGATTGCCCATCGAATTCCCATCATCCACGTGACGGTTTAAGCGTTGTGCGATCGTTATGGTCCAGATGGGTGTGTCTGAAAATGGGGTCTTCAGCAAACTCGCCTTTTTCACCGCAGTTCGTCTCACCAAAATAACCATTAGATCTGGGAAAATAGATATGATATGATATGACCCATTGGATGTTGCGGTGCCCCATGTTCAGACTGAGATCAATGAGATACCCAGGCCTGTACTGGAGCACGCGCGCCCACCGCACCCTGCAGCTGTGAGGGTGGTAAATCCAATGCTAGCACCATTTGGGGATGGTAAACATACATAAAGTACTAATTAGTTTGTACCAACCATAAAAGTTCGTAAAATTGTCATTTTTGGGGATGGTTTCTAATTTGCTACACACATCATTACATGTGCTTACCCCTTTGTTTAAGGCCAACCAGTCTGCTTTTTTTCAATCCGAACGCCAGTTTTGCTGCCATTTTTGTGGATGAAATGAAATCCATTACAGTAAAGTAAAGGAAAAACCTAGGCAAGTGCAATTGGAAAACGCTGGACAAGAAAAAAAGCATCGACGCTGGACAAGAATTCTAAAACACATAATAACATTTTTTTAAATGATTCCAATAACAATACAAAATAATCACACCATAAAAAAAACAACTACAAATATATATATATATATACATATAATATGAAAACAGTGTTTCCATTTTTTTCTTTAAAAAAAACAAACATAAGAAAATCCTGCTTCACGGTCTCCCAGGAGGCCTCCTCCACTTCCCTCACCGAGGCCGCGCTGCGCGTTTCGTTGACCACGCGTTCCGCCTGGCGGTCGATCGGCGGGGAGTTTCATCGTTTTCCCGAACGAAAATTTGGTGATTTATGGTGACTTTATGGTCCATTTATGGTGACTTTATGGTCCATTTATGGTGACTTCATGGTCCATTTATGGGGGATATGTGGTGATTTTACGATATATAATTATATAATGTGATTTTAAAGGGTGATCAATAGGGATTTAACCAGGGAAAAATGGGATCTTAATGGGATTTTCCCTCTGGTAATCAAACATGGCTTGCTGGAAAATCTACCATCTATAGACGCTTTTCCCATTCAAACTGTCGTTGATACATTAATTTCAATTGCCATGTTTGATTGTCAGAGGAAATTTTAGGGGCATACCATGGCATACTGTAATTTTTAGTCAAAGCCATTGTGTATGACCCTGTGGCACTGGAACATGCCCATCTTTATATGAGAAAAACTGTTACCCTCTTTTCATCAAACATGGCAAAGGAAAATCCACCATTTATATAGATGATCTTCCCATTAAAACCTCCATTTCTAGGGGATTTCCAATTGCCATGTTTGATTACCGGAGGGTAGATGTTGTTGGGAGATTGATCTGTTCAAATCAGCTGGCAGTGGAACCACAGACTCCACGAGTTGCTGGCCGGGGAAGTGCCCAATGAGAATCTGAAGATGTATACCCCGTATCACTGTGGTAATCACATTATTACAGCAATAGATAGGTCGGCTAGAACTGGGCCATTTTCCATAGCTGTGTTTGATTACGGGAGATTCAGTACGCTGATTCTTTGATGTCTTGCCGGCTTCGCTTGGCGCGGCGTTACACAACTCATTTTTGTCGCATAGGCTTGTGGAAAAGGGAACCACCATGAACCACCAATCTATATCAAGCTCCACTCGATAATCCCATCCCCCTATGTTGAACAGCCCCATTCTATCCCAATGATGTGGTGTTTCTGGGGGGTGTCACACCGCTTGCCGTGCCGCCAAAAAGCAATGCACCGAGAGCGTTCACGTTGCCTGTCGCGCTGCTCTTTGGGGAGGATGAAGTCACCTAGATGGGCATCCAAAGGTAGGGATGTAAAAATGGTGATTGATAGGGATTTCACCAACAATGGGGAGCTGGGGAGATACCATCTGGTAAAAAACATGTGCAATTTTACTTGGGAAAATGATGATTACCATCTGGTAAGCTAACATAACTATATGGAAAATCATCACTTTTAAATGGATAAATCAACTAGAAATAGTCCAATTTTCCACAGTTATGTTCGTTTACCAGAGGGTACCCTCCGATCATCAGCTCCATGGCTTGCTGGAACATCCCCCGTTGAGTTCGAAAATATATTCGCAGCTATGAACCGCCATTTATAAGGGATATTAGGGTAGAATTTATGGGATACAATCTGGGTAAACTGTAATGCTTCAATATATATAATGGTGGACATGCATTTAGAACATCATTTGGAAAACACACTTTGCAGGAAAGTTCTAAGTGTGTGTTTAGGAAGATCCACTTAGAGCATCCCCCAAAACCCCCTACGCATGCACTGAGAACATCCCAAAATATAGGTCAATTCCTTATCCTCATAGGGTCCATTTGGCTGAAGAGTTTTTTGGGAATGCCCACAGGTTGGTGGTACAGTGTACGGTCTACACTTAGAACATCCCAAACTATGAGCTTTGACAGATCTAGTTGCGCGATTCTTGATACTCTAAATTACGCGTAGAGTCCATGCGGTTGCAAAACTTTACTGCAATTTACAATGATGCCCCCAGGTAGGTGGCAGAGTATACACTTTCTGTAGAATATCTCAACTTGTGTTGTTATTCAAGATCCAGACCGTGCAAGAGGGGAAAGGATGGAAATCTCTCGGGATGCAGGCAGTTATTTTTAATTTCCAAGCATTTTTCCTAAAGCGGAGGGACACTTAGAACATCAGACAAGAATTTCCCCCAGTCAAAAAAGCATGTTTTGACGTGTTTATGTTCGAAGTGTTGGATTCTCGTTTTTTGATCTTCGAAGTGTATCAGCTTAGGGCATGCCCATCTTGATCTGTTGTGACGTTCTAAGTGTGCTGTTTCTTCATTTGGAAAAACATGATGTTCTTCACTGGATTGGTCGGAAAATCTACAGGACACCATGGGTATTGTCCCATCAAATCTCAGGGGTTTCCTAAATAGTTCGGCCATTCGTTCCCGGACTCCGAATCGATCATTCCGGGTCGCAGCTCGGTGTCATTTCTCCAAAGATCAGGGGGGATACACTGGGGATACACTGGGGATGTTCTGGAAATCCCCCTTGTCATTGGGATGATGCACAAACTAGGAGTTTAATCAAACAAATAATGGAGACTTTGCGGTATATCGGGAGATGTTATGGCATATCTTCTGCGATAGAATAAAGTATTTTAATGTTGCTCAATGTATCTGAATGTCACTTATATGTATATATATAAGTATATACCCTCCGGTGTCATCAAACGTGGCAAGCTGGGAAATCCCCGAACTCAATGGTGGGATGTTCCATTACCATCCCCTCAACTAAAAGTTTGACCTATGAGGGAATCACCCGGTCAGAAAGTCGTCTTCCAAGCCCCAACTCATGGCATGGCTTAGTCTGGGGGATGGTGGTCAACCAAACCTGGATTACTGCCAAGAATGGGAACTGGACCAACAAAAACTTGGTGAGTAAGCAACAAACATGGCGCTTCCCCCAAATCAGGGGTCAACGAAAAAAATGGTGGCGGATGGGGGATGGAGGGTTTTCTACCATGAGGTACCTGACAAAACTCAGGAGAAGTTTGGACATGACATGATCAAAGCAACAAGGGGTTCTACAAAACAATTGGGGGGTTCTGCAAACTCTTAAAATGAGACATCACGAAAACCGTGCGTTTCAATACTAACATGGTATGATTTTGGATGATTTGGGTTACTCCCATTTTAGGAAACCTCCAATTTAACATAAAAGAGTCCCGTAAAAATATTGTTACAGCCCTGGCAGTTGTCAGGGATGTCCGGGATGTTAGTTCAAAAAACTGTTTCCAGCAAGGAAACATGTTCCACTGTACTGGGGACCAGGTATATTAGTCCTAAACAGCACTGTTCCGGTTCCATGTACTACACCTGGAAATTTGGGAGGAAACATGTGATCGAATTACCATCCTCGTTTCACACTTTTGGGAATCTTTTAGGGGGTTGCTTTTACCCTCTGGTTATTTAACATAGCCATGGAAAATCCCCTATAAATGGAGGTTTTAATGGGAACATCCTCCAAAATTAGCCATTTTCCATGGCTATGTTAAATAACCAGAGGGTAAGTCCTTGGTTCACGAACGCTAGTCGAGTTGCAAAGCGTCAACTGTTCTTGCTCATTGACCATCATCGTAGCTAAACCTCAAGCTGCCGCAGCTCTCATGGGTATGGGTGATGGCACCCTAACACCAAAATCGTTGGGATCTGTGCATGTTCATCTGCGAAAATGTGGTACCCTCTGGTAATTAAACGTAGCTATTGAAAATTGCCATAGAAATAGTGAACTTTCCCAAAACAAAATGGTGATTTTCCATAGTGATGTTAGTTTACCGGAGGGTATTCATACTATAAGGTTATGACCCATTTCCCATTTCTGAATCTTGTCTGCCAAGATACCCTCAGGCACGGGCCCCCCGCATCAACCCAGCTGGTCAAGGAACTGAGCATGCGATGAAAGAAGAACATCGTCCAGGGCACAGCGACGATGTCAAGATGTAGCCAGCAGCAACCCTTTGGCCAGCTGGATTTTTGTTGTGCAAAGTGTTCCTGGATGTCTTTTTAGGTTCAACAAAGACTACTGTTGAGCCATACGTTCGACTGAAAATGTTTCGAAATAGGTAAATGATGCCAAGTGTATATAAATATATCTTAGTTTCCATGACTTGTGGCTTGAAACTACCATTAATGATATCAGCTTAGCATGACTCGGGTCAATGACTTTCCGAGCATTTCTGATCAATGTTGAATTCGGGCCGAGAGATTCGAATAACACCCGGCTGGTTTCAGTAAATTGTTGGTAGTGATCTCAAAATATCTCAAATTGCCACTCAGAAAGAATGGCAAATGTCAACCAGCAATGAAGCTACTCATCATATGTCATCATTTACTCATTGTAATTCTTGATCATTCCCGAACGTTCGAACGTCTTTGTCGGTCACAGTGGGGTACCTCACATCCGCTCTATGGCCCAGCGAATCTGTGGCCACAATGGCCCACATGGGCTATACATCCAGTTGTACACATAGAATCACTGGAAGTGTTACATAGTATCACATGGTGATACCATGGATAGCATCAAAACACATGCTTATCTAAGTTATCCAAATTATCTATATAGCAGGCTAAAAATACTTGGTTTCTAGAGTACTCCCAACGACCCTCACCGACCACCACTTGAATCTTCGGTGGCCTGAAAAACGGCCCCCTGGTTTCCGACATCGCGATGAAGCGTCTGAGCCTCGCAGCTGGGGGATGACCATGGAGTCAATCCGTCAAGAACCCATAACCCCGACAAAATAGATGTTGAAAAGGTTCAATTCATGACTACTTGACTTGAGTAGGATTTTACTAAACTTTATCTTTTTGGGTGTCCCTAGTCCCTATACCCTGCAAGACATTAAACAACTCGGTTTTGGAACGGGCTTATTTTTCCGGATGAAAAAAAAGAAACTAGCCATCCATGGTCGACCAGAAACCAACTTGGAAAGAACAAGGCGCTGTGCTTGCAAGGATCAGATTTGTGGGCGCTGTACTTGCAAGTTACTTCTCCAGAGCGCCCTTCAAAAGCCCCCTATGATTCCTATGATGTTCTTTTTGTACTGTTTGCTGTGATTGTTGTTTCTTGTTTCTTGCAGCGTTTCCAGGCGCTTTTCTAGTTGCATGTTTAAAGGCGCCTTGTATGCGTAATTTTGTTTACTTGTTCCTTCTTTTTATCATGACAGGCGCGCAAGAAAGCCAGCGCCATGGTGTACAACAAAGAGAAAGTAAATGCAAACAAAACATATGATTTTCATATGTGATTGGGAAGAACCATCTCAAATCATAGCACCACACGTTTCTTAAAATCAAATCCAAGACACGCAAACAGGAAAATCCACGGTGGAACCATGTTCAATTGTTGCTTTAAACCTCGCGTTTGCCAAAAGGCAACTCTCATTACTAGCTCGCGTTGTGTAGTTGTCTGAATGCATAGAGAAGAGAGAGACACTACACCTTTCAAAGGAGAATTGTTTTGGCTTTTGGGTCGGCGAGCAATATTCAATTCAAGGAGCGGCATGCCTTTCATTTCTTGTTCAATATATGTAATAGTTTTGCATGTGTATATGAATGTGGCACTAGCATTGTGATCCGTTGTTGGCTTACCCCTAAGAAAACTAGTGCTTCAAGATGGTCCAGCAGAATGCCAGCGTGACCCATTCCATCCACGGCGTTCATCGTCAATTTTCCCCTTAAGGGTGCTATATATATGGGGCATCAACAATTTTCAGGCGCACCCAATTATCTAATATGGCAAGTATTTAAGCAAGTCATGTATCCCATTAGTTAGACTATATGTCAAAAATCATGATCATATCATACTGTGGCTGGAAGAAATCCTGCACCAGTTGGTACCCATTATGTAATCATTCATTGGATTGGTTAATGGGAAAATTTACAGGAAACCATAGATTTTCCCATTAAATATAGAGGTTTCCTGCAAAAATTCCCTTAAACCAATCCAATGAATTATGAAACACTGTAAATAATGTGATCATCATGGGACCATCTACCCACTTTCCGGAGTTCTCGCTGAGATCCCACCACCATGCCCGGCCCATGGAAAACCACCACAAGTCGGGCCCCCAAGCGTTGCCACAAACGTTGCTGAAGGTCAAGCCCCCCAGGGACCCATCCAAACCTGGAGTGGGAAGGGAAGTCTGGGGCTCTTCAAAGTAGTGGTGCGAAACGTTGATTTCATGACGCTATTTCTGAATGAGTATAGAACATGTTACAAAATAATGGCGATAACGACGATATACATATATATATATATATACATCATTTATTTGAATTTATTAGATTGGAATATTAATGGGGTATTGATGGAATATGAATCGAATATTTGTTGATACCCTCCGGTAATCAAACATGGCTTGCTGGACAATCCTCCATTGGGAAATTTTCCAGCTATAAACATCCATTTAGTTTGGGGAATTTCCCAACCAGTCATGGTTGATTGCCTTGGAGGATATGTTGATGCGTTTGCAAATCCCATCAACTATGGAATGTATCCAACATGAACATTGCTTGAGATAGTGGTAGTTCGACTTAGCTTTTAGTTTTCTAGAGGGCCAATCACCATCACAAGAGTAGGAACATGGAGGATCAAAAAAACTGCTTTCAATATTCTCCATGAAACTGATGCGGATTCATCTGTGATGCGGATTCATCTGCAAACTCTGAGTTTATAATGGCACTACGGTCACTGCAGAGTTTCCGGGGGCTGAATGAAGCCCTGGTACAGTACTCGGTGATGGATGTTCGATCAAGGTCGGTGCTGTGGGTGCCACAATCCTATCCCACACCTGCGTAACCCTTTCACTCGCTAATTACACTAGCCTTCCTGCAACCCACAAAGTGCATGAATAAACATGACATCAAGATCCCATTTGTCCCATTTGAGCTAGTTGCTTTATAACGCCATCGGACTTTAGAGATGATTCTCTATTCTCTATCAATCTTATAAATCCTATCAGCTGTAATTACCGGCATCCACAAACCACCTCGAAATTTCCACCTGAATCGCCCGTTGATTCACCAAGAGTGGACATAGCAATTGGAGTGTTTAAATATGGATCAACGCCTGCTGCCCACGCCCAAAACATGAATCGAAGAGTCTTGGTTGATTTTGGTCGGGATGGTATGATCGGATATCTATGGTGGATACAAGGTCTTGACTCAGTTTAATGGTGAACCGACGTGAACCGATTCAGCAGTGGATCTTACCGGCATGCTCCATGTTTGGACAAACCAAGACAAAACTATCCCATATCATGGGATATTGATGGATACCATGTCATAGAGTCGATATATGTCTGTGATTCGTATAAAGGGCGACACAAAATTCGCAAAAAAATTATCCAATATCTTCCAAGTGGGTTTGTTTGAAACATTTGAAACATTTTGTGCGTGTGGTCCAGTTGGGAAACTAAATTCGTAGCTCTAACTGGCTCCCCATAGCAGCTCGGAAGCGCTCCCCCCATTCACTATACTTTTTTTTCCTAAAAGAACCATATTTTTTCTATTGTATCCCAAAATCTGATCGTTGATCATCATGTTCAATTCTTTTTCCCCATGAAAATCATCATGTTCATTGATTTTCCCTCTTGAAATATACATTAAAATCCTCATGTTCCCCACTTTTGACCATTGAAATCCCGAGATTTGAGGGCTAGAGCTCCGCCTTTCCAGGCCCAGGCCCTTCAAGGGGCCTCCCAAACGCGCTCGGAGCTCGGCCACGGAGACCAACTCAAAGGAGCCCACGTGGAAGGAACGGCCGTTGACCTGAAAAAGGGGCCAACTGAATCCAACTGAAGCAACAATGGTGTGGTTGTTTTTTGATGTTTTTTTCCCATCACTCCAACCAAAATTGGCGAAATGAATAGATTGTCTCTTGGGAGATGAAGAAAACATGACACTTGGAGGGTTCAATTGGGTTATCCTTCATGATTCACAACCAAGAATATGAGGATTGCACCGCCAAGAAGATGTCATCAGCAGACATACGTTTCATCACCAAAATGTGCATTTGACATATAAAGCTATATGTGCAGAGGGAAAGTAGTGGATAGTGATGGAACATACTTAGGCTACCGACATCTGCAGTGATGAACTCCGTCTTGTCATGGTTGTGTCACCCCTTCGTGCTTGTTTCAGAAACCTGGTTTTGTGGCCTGACGTGGCTGTACATACCACAAATGGCCATTTAAATGATAGGGAAAATTATATAATGAACATGATGAACCAACCAGTGGACTGGAATGGGTTCTCCCAAGGTACCACTCAAACCCAGAGGATTCCACACCTTGCTTTCCAGAACGCCATCTGCAAAGTTAAATTTCTCACCTAAGCAGCTGCCAGGTGACCAACTGACTCTCAGGAGTGCCCACGATTGAATTGCTCATTTGATTTTGGGCGCCCAGAATTCAACACTTGAAGGTCTGGATAGCCCAACCCATGATCTAATCAAAGGATTCATATATCATATTATATCGAGTCATCAAATCGAATGATTCACGATGATTCATGTACTTACTATGAATTCACGAGCCAGTACCCCTCCCAAAAAAATCTTGCAAAACATCCCAGATTTCAGCGATGCAAAGCTAAGCGGCGTGTCCTGTCGAAAGCCTCCTCCGCGAAACCGAAGGTCTCCGAAAACCAATGGGGCGAAGCCACGGTTCCTGGTTTCGAATCGCACTGGAATCCCTCAGGAGTTTCCGGGGTGTTGGGTTGAAACTAAGCTGCTGGAGATTGAGATGATATGACGGAAGGTTGCTCCATCAACTGAAACTGCCATGAAGCCACCCGCACCAAGCTGAATCTCGGAATGAGTTTTTTTCCTCTGAACATGGGGCACTCGCAAATGCCAAGGGATTGTCATCACTTCTTCCAATTGAAACGGCTATTTTTGGGGAAACCCAGCGCTTCTGTGCAAATCCATGCCCACTGCACCTGGCATTTTTGCAATAGCTCAGACCGCTTCCGCCATGGGGAAACCCAACGCTCCAGTGTCGAATCTTGGATGGGAACGAACCCCTGTCTGATCACTGGTGTCAAATGCTTCAAAAACTGGTGTCTGATCACGGAAAGTAATTCTGGAGATATATAGAGATATAAAGATATTATATAATGTGGGTAAAACAATAATAAACCACCTATAATTTGAATGGTTTATACCACCTATTTATGGTGATTTGGGGATGGTTTATTATTGTTTTACCAACATTACAGTAGGGCTCATTGGTGGCTTTTATTCTACTCCAAAGATATGAGCCATTGGAGATCATCATCCCACAGCCCCACAGCATCCGCAGTGGTGGCCAGCTGAGCTTTGAAACATGGCGGCCGTAGATAAAATGTGCTGGAATACGCCGAATATAGTGATGTAGAGGAAAACAATGTAGAAAGTGTGGCACCTACATGTGGGTTTGTCTGAAAATAGAGTATACCCTCCAAATGCCAATTTTAATGAGAATAATATGGTATCATGATAATTATCCAGTGGGATTGAGGGTACCCTGTTGTCAAACATGCCAAAAGATGGACACATGCACCGCTTGCCCAGCACATTGGTTGTATTGCTGTCGCCATTGGTAAATAGTCCAATGGCTATGGTGATTTAGTTGTTGGATTGGGAATAAACCATGGTAAACCATTGGACTATGTATCATTGGAAATATGATGAAATATGTATCAACTGGTTGAACCTGACTTTGTGTTGTCTTCCGGTGATGCATAAGTATGTCCCCGGAGCCATGCTAAATCACTCTTGCAATGGGTAACATCTCTGATCTCCAGCCACCACTGCTGCAGATGATAATCCTTGTTCGTTTGTGGTTGCTTGATAGACCTCGGGCATGGCAAACCCCAACCAAACCAATTTCTTTCCAAAAGAGGCTTGTATAAATTGTATAAACTTCAACCATCTCATGGTCAAGTTGCATGGTTTTTCCAGGACCAACCGCTCATCCAAGTGAACGCCTTTTTTCAGATCCCTGGGAAATGGGAAACAGGGTTTTTCCCCGATTCCCTAGCAGATCCCAGCTCTCTGTGAGGTGGCGTTGTGACCCCACCTGGTGTGCTGCGCTGAAAAGCAGGGTGAGGTTCCATGGAGAAAAAAAGGGTTGCTCCAGCCAATGGTAGACTAATCACAGCCACAATGCTGGCAAACAAGTCAATTTTACATGATCCTTTATTTATAGAGTTCCCCTTGAGGTGTCGGGTCCAGGAATGTTCTTCGGGGAATGTGCCGCATGGGATTGGGATAGTTTCACTCCACCTAGCCAAGCCAAACCGCCACGTTGCTCATGCAGTGCAATGAGGTAACGAAACTCATCGTGTTTGTGTTTTTTTCCTGTTTTCCCCCATGTAGGATATAATGCCGAAACCGGAATGGTTGGGGATGGCTTATGGTTTTTCACCACATTATATACATCTCCAATGATCTTCCGTCTAAGCCCAAGTGACCTTCTGATGTGTTGTGGGCCATCACAGCCACACCTGCGGCGAATGGACCCCGTGATAGGGTGCAGCCGTGGCATGGAACCTCAAACTGGGCTGCCAAGAACTTCATTGATCTCAAAAACTATTTTGGAGGTTCCAATCAACCGTGAAAGCAAAGCCAAGGAATACGTTCATGTACATAATTATATGTATATATATGTATATATGTTATATATATATATACTGTAGATCTATGTTGCAAGATTGCATATGATATACTATCGAATCGAGTTGCAAGTGCATACCAGGGAAATAAAAACACTTGGTAGGGAATGACTGGACGCACCAGCAACTTATATAGTGCTACACAAAACGTTCAACCTGCCATCAAGGCGATCTCTGGTTGTTCCGGTTGGTTCCCCCATCCTCCCAGAAATTCATTGGATTGGCGTAACGGAAACTGATACAGGTAACCATCAAGTTTCCCCAGGAGTTGAGGTAGTTTGTTACGGGGTGTCGTGTAAATTTTCCCATCGCTCCCAGATTTGGATAAATGGCAAATTTACAAGCCGCAGATTTGATATTTCATGGGAAGAAATAGGGTGTCCTGTAAATTTTCCCTAAATCCAACCCACTGATTCTCCCAAATCTGGGAGAACTCCAAGAGATCTCTGACTTCTAAAGAACCGCCTGATGCTGTCCACGGTCTTGGGAAGGTGCTTCGTTATGTTCCACCTGGCAGTGGTTGGCGTGGTGCGGTTGCTGCCGCATGCGGAAAATTGTGCTGACGTGTTTTCACATTCTTGTCCACATAGTGAAACGATTTTTTTGAATCAAAGTAATGTTGGTAAAACAATAATAAACCATCCGCCAAATCACCATAAATAGGTGGTATAAACCATCAAAACTTGGATGGTTTATTATTGTTTTACCCACATTAGACCTATGTTGATCTTGGCCAGCACGTTCATCAAATCCGACAGGACCTTGAATATCCGCAGGTTCTCCATGGTTCTCCTACATCTTACAGAAAACTCGTCAAGTTACACGGGGACATTGCAAGTATGGTCGTCCCATGGGAGTCCTTCCAGTGGCTATTAGGGTATGTAAATCCCTATGGATTGATAACCACCTATAGGGAGATGACCAATAGGGAATGTAGATGAATGTCATCATAGCCCATCTTCTGACCATGCCACACCTAAATTCTAGACTCTAGACAAGGGTCGCAACTTGAAACCCTTCCAGTTAAATCCCAACACCTTGAACATTCTTCATCATGAAGCCTCCAGGCGCGATGTGGCGGTGTGGCCATCACTTTTTCCGCGCTGAATCGATGCTACTCCGTATCACTGGAGTCTTCATGGACCGAGCTTAAACTCAGCAAGAGTTCTTCCTTGCTTCCCCGTGCGGCATTCCTCAGGTGAATTTGGTGGATCACACCGACAGGATGGGATGGAGATTGGATACAGCCTTGCCAGTGGCCTTGTGCATAACAAGTTGTTACTCGGCTCATGTCGCGAATGTTTAGCGACAGCCCTGAAACGACCTGGAAAAGGAATAAAGACGCAATCTTGCAGGAGGATATTGGCATGGATGTCCTGTTTAAATTACCAAAACACCATTGACAATCCATGTAATTAACCAATATGGAAACTTCTTTGCTATACCCAGACTTTCCAAAAATAGAACTAATATATAGTCAAAACGGTCGAACCATGACCAACAATTCTAGTCCGCAGACTACATCGATGTTTGGGCATCATCAGAAGTATGAATGCGGAATTGGTGCTGACAAACAACAAAACGTAGGTGGAACAGCACCTCGGCCGTGGGTTTATCTTGATCGGCCATAGAGTTCAATGGCCTTAGTCCCCCGGAAAATACCAATGGGGCCGTCTTTTCGCGTGGATGAACATCTATAACAAGCAGTTAGTTTCCTGTGAAAACATGTGAAAACCCAGCATGCCATTGCTTTTTAACCCATTCCACCACATTCCCATCGTTATTCCCATCGACCATCGACCAACCAAAGCGTCCCGAAGAGTTTCCGATGTTCAGCTTGCAGTTGCTCATCCGGCACCAAGACCAGTTTTTCCACTTGCCGGATGTCCGGTGTTTCACGTGTCCTCGGGGGCTGGGCGATTGAGCCATCTTGAGCCCAAAGGATGTTCCCACAGGAATGGGTCAGGACCCCGGTCAGGACACATGGGTGATGAACTACGCTGACAAACTCTCGGCTTGGTTGTGCTATGCTTGATTTGTTCGACCTTTTTGACTGCGGAAGGCTAAGAAAATCAGAGAAAGGTTTAGGCTGACAATAGACATCTTTTTTGGGTATGGTTTTTGAAGACTAAATGGGGAATTGTTGATGACTGGGTTTTTCTCTCCTCAAGACATTTCTGCGAACAGCCGAGCAGCATTGCGGTGTAGTAAATCCCTCCCAAGGGGAAGGCGTAGACAGCCAGAAATTTCACCACGATGCTGCTAGCGGCAAACAGCGCCAAACTCGTGGTCCTTGGGAGGCGGGCTCATGCCGTGGCTTTCTTCTCAGAAATCTCAACACTTGTTGCCTCAATTGGAGATGTTGACATATAAAATTCACAGACGCACATACATCCTGCAGATCAAATGCAAATAATGATGCATCATTCTGTTTCCATACCACTGCTTCACATCATCAACAAACCCTCTATTTAACGTAGCTATGGACGCCATTGACCATTTGTAGGTGATAAACATGATGATTTCACCCATCAGAAAGATTGACTTTCCAGTTCACAAAGCGTTAGATACCATGTGGTAAACTAACGTAGCTATGGATAGCTATGGAAAATCACCATTTAAAATGGGTACATCAACTGAACATGGACATGTTCAATAGCTATGTAAGAAATTACCAGAGGGGGTAACCAGGTCACCAGAGAGACCCATCAAGATATGCCCAGCTGCACTTCCTCCAGTAGGTGGTTAAAGCTGAAGATTGCCAGTGTCCCCCCAGGCTGCAGCAGGAAGTGCAGTCCGTAGTCGTCCACGGTTTCCATGGCGCCAAAGCCGCTACGTTCGCGGCTGTACTGCGTGTTGTTGGCCCAGATGGGCTTCAAAACGAAGAAGGGACGCTTCAGTAGACCACCTCACTAGTGGTAGCTTGCTGTCAGAAGTGCTCTTGGGACTGCATCATGTATGTCTGTATTCATGCATGTATGCATGCATGCATGCATGCATGTATGTATGTATGTGTGTGTGTTTATGTATGTGCATATGTATACACACACATATTATATATATCTACCAACCGCTACACAAATAGGAACTACTATATGTGAATGAAGTCCTTTCCTATCTATTTGGGGGGTGCCATAATGATACTCGCACAACGGGATTACATAAAGAAAGGGCCGAAAAAGGGGCCCGGGGCCGCACAACAGCGGTGGCTACATCACAGGGCGACCAACCTACCACTGGATTCACGATGAAACTTGATCTTTTGAACATCCTCACTCCAACATAGTACCCAGCCGTGTGGTTTAGTAGAAACTTGTCTATTTTGATGGTCACATACGGTGGTTTCCTAAAACAGTGGTACCCCAAAAATTATCCAAAATTAGATCATAATTTAGTATTGAAAGGTCTGATATTGGGGAACCCCCATTTTAGGAAACCCCGCATTTTCAACTTTATTTATAAGACATATCTTCCTGCCACCGTCATCGGCCAAAGGGGCGGCCGTATTCGAAGCTGTGCACTTCCAACAGCAACATGATCACCAAACCCCGATGACCTCGTGGGCTATCGAAGTGGGGACCCTCTGGTACAGTGTGCGAACTGGAAAACCCAGCATTTTATGGGTGAATAATCCGCAAACGGGGTATGTTCAATAGCTATGTGGGACTATACCAAAGATGTAAGTTGCCGGAAAATACGGATTTGAAGTGCCAAAAAGTTGGAAGAATACCAGCAAGACTGGCTGGAATATGCCTCGAAGAATAAGGTGATGATCCCGCTCTGGATGGGTGGAAAGTAGCCATGAGACACAAAATTCCGCCGTGGGATCTGTACGAGGGCCACATCATTGTGAAAATGAAGAAGATCGATCGTTATTCGTAAGTTTATAATCCCAATGTTCTCCGTCAATTCACGATTTATCACCAGCTGGTTGGCTGGTGATTTTCCATTGATATACTGTAGTTGTTGGAAAAAAACTCCAGGATTAGTTTCTACCCATCCAGTTGGTTGGAGATAGGTATAGTTATACCATTGGGGTTAGTTATAGTTATAGTTCTACCAAAGGTTGATAACCAACCACCTGCGGTTATTTTCCGTTTTCCAAGGTTGGGGATCATCATACCAGTATGATGGCGTTGGTTTGAGGGAAGGTTTACAGGAAATCCCTAATTATATTTTGATCGGGAAAGCCATGGTTTCCTGTAGGTTTACCCTTCAATCAATCCTGTGATTATACCCCCAAGCGGCTTGGTTAGGGGGCCCCTGGCCATGCGACGAATGGATTGGCCGCTGTGCGCGCTGACGTCATCATCCAGGCTGATACCCATGGCGCGCATCAAGGTGTGAAGTCGGAAAACCTCAGGGGGGGATTATTTAGAAAGAGAACATGGTGAGTTGAGTGGGGAAAATGGATGCTTTAACTAGGAACAAAATGTGATTTTACATAATCTAACTAAAAACAATCAAGATTTATCTATGACATTCTATGATTTACTATCAAGATGCTGGGTTCAACATGGTGGCTATACCAGCAAACAACAGGGCCTACTAGGATTTGCGGATGACTTACTTTTCAAAAAAAAACAGTGGCCCATGAAAATATGAATTCAAATCCAGGATGGCCAACAGTTGTTGTGGTTTTGAATGGTTTTGACATGTTTTGACCAGTTTTAATTCTCATCATTGCTTGACCTAATATAGTTTTCATCATTGGGTTGCTTAATGTTGAAACAAATTACCCTCGGGTGATTTAACACAGCTATTGAACATGTTCATTGATAGTGGAGTTACCTATTAAACAAGGTGATGTTCCATGCCAAACTAATAGTCTACCAAAGGGTACAATTTTTTACTACGTTTTTTTTCCGGGCTAGAGGACTTTCCTGCACATGTTCCTTTCACAGATTTGGGATTTCAACAATGGTCACCAGCCACCTGTTGCAGCAAAGGATTTTGATTATTCATGCGTAAAGGATTCGGATATGCGGATGATCCAAAATGCCGGAAATTGGAAAACATATGAAAGCGTATGCAAGCATGTATCTGTATCTATGGCCATCATCCCATTTAAGTATGTGTCAGTCCTCTCTTCCAAATCCTCCCCCTAAATCTAACAGTGAATGAATTTCATATCCCAACGCCCAAGCTCCAATCGAAAAAGGATAGTACATAGACCCCTACACTCATCAACCAACAGGGGTTCAGCAGCCACTGCTCACTGGGTTGTCATTGATGAACTACGTACACCAGCCAGTCACCATATCATATATGCTACGTTATGCTATCATATTATCAAATCATCCCGCATTATCGCCGAAAAAAACTCAGCAGTAGGCCAGCCAAGCACCTGATTGCCGTTTATGAAATTTACTATTCTAAAAAACATCTCCACATTCAAATGATGTTTGAGACATCTTGAGATCCCAGAAATGAAAACTCTTCTCGTCGTCGTCGAATGATGTTATCAATGTATAAAAAGTAGGGATATTCGCCTTAACATATCTTTTTTAAAACACATATATGAAACCCTAAACAGCTCAGTATTAGGCTAGCCCACTCGATCGTTGTTGATGATACAATGAGATCGCATGATATCCACATATTTATATATTTCAAGACCTATTGAACACCCATAAACGCGGTATCAGCCCAGCCTCACCTCCTTGTTGTTGTTGATGAGACTTACCATGATATCCCAACAGTTCAACTCATTTCAACACCTTTTTTTAACGATAAACATTGAGAAAAACTCATAAAACTCAGGATCTTAGCTCAGCCATGCCCAGTTTCACCAAAGTAGGGACCGCAGGGGTATATTCATTCCTACGTTCACATGTCGTTTCAACTATCAAGTTGACCACCCCACAGCTCAGCAGCTCAGCCCCAGCCCATCTCCACCTCGTTGTTGTTGATGGTGAAATCCGCCGAGATGTAGCAGGGCGCCTCCGTCACCTCGCCCCGGCCCTTCCCCGAAGGCCGTGCGAAGGCCTGGTGCCGCAGACCGCGCTCGCGGCACAAGGCGTGCTGCACGTCGTTCACCACGTGGCCCTGGCTGAAGGCACCCACCTAAGACGCCACGGCAGGTGGCTCGAAATCACGGGGGGAAATCGTTGGAGTTATATATCTCTTGGAATGAGTTTTGTTTATTGAATCTATGATGGATGTGTAATGGGGATTCCATGGATGTATAAAGTGCACATAGTCAGAAAGATAAGCCTGATGCGCTGCAAAATTTTCTGGAAATGGATGGAAATGGTGGAATTGCATGGCCACCGGGATGGTAAATGGTACATCATCGGTAATGGTAAAATTTACCATGGACAATGGATATGTAATACTACAAGTAGGGGGATTGGATGAAAAACAAAAGTCATGTAACCTCCACCACCAGGGTCAACAGATTGAAGAAAGCCTCCCACCTGGGAACCTCACACCCCAAATCCCCGCAACTGAGCGACTGCAAGGTGGCCTACCATCTTATGTCCAGGCATGATTGATGGCTGGTGATGTGGATCCTGCAGTGGCGCAGTCGTATGCGACCCATTGCCATCCCTGCAGCAAAAAAACCGCCGTGCCTTTCAGTCAATGGGTTGGTTAATGGGAAACAGCTTGAGGAACGCAGGTTTTTGTTTCTTCTCAACTAATTGTAGGGCGTTCCGTTCCTCTCGAAAATTGACCCATAAACCCATTCTGGGACACTCGAAAATGCATAAATCTATATATATATATATGATTCTTGTTGTTGAACGCGTGAGTCACTTGATGATCAAATCAGGAGCTTTAAGGAGCACTTCATGCCAATCTGAATGTTTGTCGATTACATTAGAGTTTGGTGACCTCAAATTGCCAGTCAATTTACTGGAATCGTGAGCACAAGTGCTTTTGGATTCGGATATTTCTTTGGTTTGGCCATAGTGAAACATAGAAACACATAAAAATGCATTTTTCCCTCACCCCTCCCCTCCCCCCGAAAAAAAGTAAAATCCTACTAGAATAGTGAAAGTGAGATCAATTGAACCGCGTGCGCATCTTTTTGGTGGTTACCATTGCTTTTCAATGACACGTAAACCTCACAAACCGTCCTTGGTGATGCTGTACACGGTCGGCTCCACCAACAATGTGAAGTTTTCAATGTCCTCAGCTGGAGTCGTATCAAATAGGAGTACGATTTCCTGAGATCGGGGGATAGTTGGGGTGCAAATGGTGGAGCATTTTTTGGGGGCTTACAGGAAGACAACAATTTGGTGAGTTTAGGAGTGTTCAAGAGACATGGATGTGGAACAGTAAGAACCCCGTAGAAACACCAACAGCAACGTTTGTCTTGTCGCCAGGGTTCCCACTGTTTGCCGAGCGGCTTACATTCGCAACTTGCACGGGATCAAAACCATGACTAACTGTAGTGACTATGACAAACCTGTGATTGTCCAGAAAAAGAGTTGCCATGTGTAGTTTCTAGATTTCAACATGCCTACACATATATATACCCTTCGGTAATATCAAAAGTCCTGCTGGCTGGGACATCCCCTTCTAAATGGATCGCTGGGAACGAACCAACTATAAATGACGGATTTTCCAGCAAGGCATGTTTCATTACCGCAGGGTATCTCCCCATTGATTGTTGGTTAAATCCCTATTAACCTCCATAGAATCCCATGGTCTTCTCCAAACGGAACCAGTGAAGTCAACCCCATGCCCCGCCCCATTGGAGTTGAAGCATCGGCCACGTAATGATCCGAGATCACACCACCTGGAGGTCACACACGCTAGCCCAATGGCACGTGTTGAGATTGAACACCCAAAGATTGCCAAACAAGAACCTCAAAATCATCGTCTTCATTCTGCACGTCTGATTTTTTGGAGATTTCACGTATTATTTGGGTGTGTGGATAGGTCATGCCCTTGTTTTTGGGGTTGTTCGTTGTTGAAATTACCCTTTTGACTTGTTGATAAAGCATGATAGAACGCCATGAAATTTGGGGCCGGGGCCTTAAGTTTCCTTAACTTTGCAGAATCTTACCGACGTTGAGCTCCAAAGTCGTTCAAAGATTCCACGAACATGTCCCCAATTTGGGGGCAACTGCACCCCTCTCGGGTGCAGTTCCACTTCTTGTAGGGGTTCTATCATCATATCCCATCTTATGGAGGTGATGACATGTTACTACCTGCACCATCGAATGTAGTACCTTTTCGTGTCAGGCCAAGAAAAGTTGGCCTTGACAGAAAAAAACTGGCAAGGCCAAAAAAAATTGTTCGGCCAACTTTTTTTGGTCATTAGTGGGCACTTTACAAAATAAAGTTGGCGCAAACCAGTTTGCAAGCCGGAGCTGCATTTGCATTCTGAGTATGAAAGAAGTGCAAGGATATGCATATATCGAAGATAAGTAGCTTTAGTCATCATCGTGGTAAAAAAGGAAGGTTGTGACAGACAAACGGTGACAATGTTTCAGCATTTATCATAGCCGGAGCTGCTTGGTTTGCTGTTTACAAGAACGTTAAGCCTACTTATCCAAATTGGTTTTCAGCCTTTGGCTCTCTTTGTGCATTCNTGCTTGGTTTGCTGTTTACAAGAACGTTAAGCCTACTTATCCAAATTGGTTTTCAGCCTTTGGCTCTCTTTGTGCATTCTTCCATGTTCGCATCCTCTTAAAGGAAGTACGCTTTGCGTCCAGTATTGTTTTCATTGCCTTTGTTTGATTTTGCAGCGGGGTTTCTTATGATATTGTTGTGACATATCTACTGCTGATGACTTATGCTTATTTAGGGTTTCTATCTGTATGTATGTTTTTACCTGCAACCTCTGCTGGAACCTCTATAACCTTCACCCATACCGTTGTGGGAGCCAACCCACTCTCAACCAACTCTAGTTTGAGTAGAGGTGCGGGCGTCGATGTGTGTCTTTTTTCCTTTTTGCATGAATTTGCCACGACTCATGCACTTGTGCACGGACCTTTCTTATCAACCTTCTGCTGGGTTCGTGATTTGTCTTGCCATATTGAGACATTCCTTTACCTTGCCATGCGTTCTGGGCAAAAACATGCAAAAACTGTGCAGCTGCTCAGATAAATGCAAAATGCAAGTGTGTGACCTGTGAGTATCTGAATCTAAACGCAACTAGAAATCTTACCTTGGACACGTCTTCTGTGTAATTGTGTATGTATATACAGTGGGTATCATGTGGGACAAAAGCTAGAAGACATACAAATGACAGGGCGTTGCCAAAGGTGAAATGCAACCATGTTTCACAGATTTCAAACTCGCACAAGCTTCAGCAGGACACCTCCATGTTGCCCTATTGACAACTGAACATGCAGACGAAGGGAACTTAGAACAGGTCTCATAAACGTTGAGGAGCATTTGCAACACTAAAGGGTCTGCTGCAATCACACATGCACACGATGTGTATGTATNCAGACGAAGGGAACTTAGAACAGGTCTCATAAACGTTGAGGAGCATTTGCAACACTAAAGGGTCTGCTGCAATCACACATGCACACGATGTGTATGTATGTATATATATATATATATACATATACATATACACTTTGTTTGCTGGTAACAGAATCGGAAACAAACGCATACACAAGAAGTCGCATACCCAAACAAAAACTCCTTCATGGCATGTCTTAATAGGAAGAAGGAAATAAAGTTTGGACAGAACGAGACAGTTTTGAACTAATTTCTTGACATTCACTTCTTCCCATTTAAGAATCATGGTTTGATTTCTCTGAAACGATACCTGAGAAGATCACTTGGCTAGATTTCAGGGATGGACACTTGCTCAAAGGATTATGGGTACTTGTGCCGTTTAATTTTTTGCTACAATGACCGGTGTAGAAATGCAGGATTTCTTCAAAATACGCCTTTGCGCTTGCTTTGGGGATAAACCTGTACCGTATACCGGATAAAGAAATATATATAAACATATGAAAGCACCTCCAAGGCCAGAAACTTTACCGTATAGTATAGAGATATATAATAGAGAATATTATAAACATATTAAAGCAACTCCAAGGCTCTCAAGGACGGAGCTGTTTATCTGTAATTATAAGTCGAAACATTTCAACAAAACAGAGTTGGGACGCTGTTCGGCAATGATGCTTTGAATAATCACAAACATTTGCACGGTAAACATCTCAAAGGTAGTTGTGCAGCAACTCAAGCATTGCCATTTTGGGCAAT
>BGPT01000236.1:318173-363441 GCA_003297045.1 Symbiodinium sp. clade C Y103
GGGCTAGACCCATCAGCCGAACTCAGCAGAGGCCGATCTCTTTTGGCAACAATTCGCTTCGTTTCTTCAATCCCTAGTGCTTTGGTTTTGTAACTCAATCGTTTGTTTCAAGTGTTGACCCTTTGGGGGCGCAACCCCCCCACTCTGAGATGACCTTGCAAATCCAAGTTCAAGGGCCAATCTGTCATTGTTGTTACCTTCTTCTGCAAAAATAGAAAACGTACCTCAATCATGTTCGCTCGCCCTTTGAAACTCACTTTCCTGTCCCCTATAGGTTCACACAACAAAATATCACACAATTTCAGGTTTCACAGCCCGAAAGCACCGCGCAAGAACGCGCAAGAAAGCCAAGATTTTGCGCAAGAAAGCCAAGATTTTGCGCAANTCAGGTTTCACAGCCCGAAAGCACCGCGCAAGAACGCGCAAGAAAGCCAAGATTTTGCGCAAGAAAGCCAAGATTTTGCGCAAGAATGCGCAAGAATGCGCAAGATTTTTTTTGGGCATCCAAACCGGCAGATTTTTGATTTTTTGCTCTCGACTTGGTCCTTTGTTTCCATGGTGATTTCTTTTTGTTTTGAAACCCAACTTCTCGTCCCTGACCACCATTTCATTATATGGAGCTGGCCCCCCAGCTAAATGGGGCCATCCTAAGACACCACAGTTGAAGCAGAATTCCATTTTGTAAAAGCTGCGACTTAGTTGCAGTTACCCATTTAGAATCCAGGCCCGTGTCATGGGGCTACATTGGGGTCTCTAGTATGAGNGCGACTTAGTTGCAGTTACCCATTTAGAATCCAGGCCCGTGTCATGGGGCTACATTGGGGTCTCTAGTATGAGGAAAGGGGTGATTGAAACCAGAAAACCAAAGCTTGCATTGATGGTGAATTCTTTGCTTGCAATGTGCGCGCAAATCTTTAGGATACTTTATATAGGTATGTTTTTCATCAATTTTCATGTTTAGGAGTGTTGCAGAGGACGCCAAGCTTGAATATACTTTAGCTTGCAGCCACCCAACTCCAACCAACAGCAGAATCGCAAGACAGTTGGACATAACAGTTGGCCCTTGAAAAGTCAGAAGCCCTTCCCCGACGCCTGACTAGATCAACTGTTGATACAGGAAACCACGCGCAAACAAATCTATGTGTACGGTGCCTGAAGCAAGACCCCCGCTTGTGTGGCAAGACCTGTTGGCCTTCTCATCAAAGAATTTAGCCCTTGAGCAGACCCCGGAAACCCTGACTCTTCCCAGAACAGCCAAACTGCAGACCTGAGCTTCAAGATGAGAAGGTGATTCTTTACAACTGGACACCTCTTTATTCTTTGTATATCATCATGATGCTTTTCTCGGAAGTATCCTGTGTTCTTGTTCATGCGCTGAGAGCTTTGTTTTGGATTAGGATCAGCTTTGGGTATTTGTTTGGTCTTTGCTGCCTTCTCGCTGAATGCTCCCGCTGGCTGTCCATAAGAAGTGTTTATTCTGGATCCTCTGCCCCTTGGGTTTGCTTGTTGCTTCTTTGTTCAGCCCATACCCTTGCCTTTGTTTTCAGTATGTGTATATACTTGTTGCCACTTAGATGCAGAAACATTGTGCAAACACATTTTGGGAAAAAAACAAAACATCTGTGCACATCATGGCCAAATGCACGCGGGTGCAACAGCTTGTTTGGGAACTAGGAATAAACAATCAACGTTTTTGAAGGTATACATAAGCATGATGCGTGCGAAATGCAGTGTTGTGACCCAATAGTACATGCAAGCATAAGACAACAAACTTTCAGTATGGATGTCTGGAATTCATGGTGGGCAGTGGGGAAAGAACCAGTCTTCACCTGACAACAAAAAATGTGACCTTATACAACATCATGTTATCCCGGGCAAATATTTGGTTATTCAAAGCAGCCTGCCAAAGAGATTTTACGAGATAATATCTGGACATATCTGGACGCCCATGCGGAGGAAACCAGAATGCAATCGGGGAATAAAAACAGCAACAATGTAATAATACATGCATGAATGTATATATACATATAAAGTATTTGATTTGATTTGGGATGAAATTTATTTGATTTGGGATGAAGTATTTGTATTGTCTGAGGAATGCCCTTACTTTTGATGGTGTCAATTATGTACATGGTTTCGGTCGGGTCCATGCTTTGTTGAACCGTGAGATATCTTTGAATAGCAACTGTTTGATCCACATTGACCAAGACCATTCAATTAATGTAAGTGGTATTCATCACTTCAGCTATCATTGCACCACCGGGGGCTTCCCAAGGATGATTGCATATAGCCATCATCTTTCAAATTGACCCCTTTATATCACAGGTTGGGTTTGGACATGCCCACCATCAAATATGTTTCCCCAAATGTTGGGGGGAAGGGGCGGGAGTGGCGGAGAGCCAATGGCTCTGCTGGCGCTGGTGGCAGCTTCTGCGTGCCATCTTTAAGATTGCCTGGGCTCCCAGGTCTGGAATTAGTGGGTACCAGGTTTGCTCACCAACATTGCATAGGGGTTGATAGAAGCCTCCTTGGTAGATTGGGATTCCAATTTAGGAAAGATAGTTTTTATTGAGGGTATCATAGGCTATCCCTTTTATTTTTTGTTTATTGTCAACATGGAATTACCATATTACCATGTCAAAGATAGCCCCATAGCGAAAACTTTTGGGTTTCAAGGGATGGATTCTGAATGTTGAAACTGTTTGGAGTTGGATTTTTTCCCCTACCATCAACCAATTTGAAAATGTTTGAAATTGGAAAGAACATGATCCCCTAGCTTGATGAAACAAGCATGCGCACACCAAGTTCCCCTGGTTTTGCACAGATCTTGGGCATGGGTGAACATTTTGGTGTGTTGGCCCAAGACGATCAAGCTACTCAATTGGATGCATATTGTGTGTGATTAGATTCTTAGATTGGCAACGAAGGACAAAACCCCAAAAGGTGTGACTATGAAAAGGGAACTTCCATAATGTGGTTGTTTGGTTGTTTATTTTCCTTCCAACCACGGCCTTTGCTATGGAGCTTCCTCCTGATGATGATTTGGGGCCATCTATTGGCGGCCAAGTCAACATTGTCTCCTTGACCCACCAAGCTGTGCCTGACCTAAAGACACCAAACCGCAGGCGGATTGAAACCCTTGATGATGAGTAGCTCTAGCATTGCTTGGCCAATTTTTTTATGTTTTTTCCCACCAATACCATGACAACCAACCCATACAACATGGAGTTTCTATATTTAAAAACAAAATCACTTGCTGATCCCAGCCGAGGACTCCAGTTGAGAAGCCATGGAAGTGTTGTGCCAAACTGTGTGTCCACCATTTTCGGGCAAGCACACAAAGGGTCCAGAACATGGAGGATTTAGTTTTGGAGAAAAACATATTATGTCAAGGTGTGTTCAAAGATCCAATTGCCAGTTTCTCTTTTCGCACCCTACCCATATGCCAAATACCTGATGCCAAGCTACCCTGAAGGACATCCGAGCCAAGCTCAAGAACCTCAACCAGGATGAAACGAACCAGTTCATCTTGGGCATCCTTGGCAAGCTGCGCAAAAAGGAGGATGACCAGCAGGCAAAGGTGTGCTGGCCGGGTTTCAAGATTATTTTTTTGAAAGGGGGTTATTTTTTCAGCCATGGGGTGTGAGCCAGGTTTAACTACCTTTTTTTAAGATTTGCCATCACAAACAGCCAAGGACTGCCCTGTTTTGGAATGGAGCCTTTGCGGGTCCCCAATGTGCAAGAGTGCGTTCTGTGCATTGCTTGGTGTGAATGAAAAGCGGGTGACTTTGCAAAGAAAAGGTTGATAATAAGCATTTAGTACTTTGGGTTCTAATATGGTAAACTTGGCATTGGGTAAATCCACAAATGCATTTTTAAAATCTTCCCTGAAACAGAATAGGTGATGCGTCTTCTTGTGGGCTTGGATTCGAACTCCCTCCCGCAAGACAAGCGGAAGTACAACGGCCGTACCCCATCGAAAAGCACGAATGTGGATGCTTTCTTCACATACTACTACTGGAACCTTGTTTCTTGCCCCACAAGGTGAAGTGTATCTACTTCCCCTCAATCCCAAACTTAGCTTAGTGGTTCTAGTTTTGACATAATGTGGACCTTTTATTTCGTGAAATGTTGAATGACAACCATAGGCTGAACCTCTGGCTGAAGACCCTCCCGATGAAGAGCTGCAGGGTGCTGCAATGTGCACTAGTGGCCTTTGCTTGCCAGGTGACCTAGTGGATTAACTTGCAACTGTTTAGTATGATCTGGATCTTCTTTTTGATTCTTGGGATTTTAACTTTGTTTGACAGTATGAAAGTTTACATAACCAGTTATTCCCCAGTATGAAAGTATACACAGCATATCATATACATGATCATGTAGTATCATATATATATATATATAATGTAATATCATACAGAGGTATTTTGTATGTAAACATCATGGCCCATCACAGCTCTGCAGCGCTTGAAGCCAGGTGACACTTCCGCAGACATGCCATCGTCGTTCCTTGGTGGGACACCGGTCTACTCGGAGGCGGCAGTGGCTGGGGTCAATCTTCCAGCAGCCAGTGTGCGATTGACTGCCTCTGATGGCACTAGAAGTTCCTAAGATGATCTGATGTAAAGAGAACCTTTTTTGCTTGTTTGTACTTTGACCCAAGGGCTTTTTTAGAAACCGATTATATAATTCAAACAGTTTCTTGGGAAACCTACCAGGCTTGGCGCCTAGATACACAAACCACATGACGATTGAAGCTTTCTTCCAGATATATCTGATGTGGGCATCTGGTGCCGGAGTCCCTGAAGCAGAAGTGGCAACATGTCCTTGTTTCCGTCAAACCTATGAAGGGCAATGGAAGCAAACTGTGAAGATGAGAACAGTGTCACAACATGCCAGGTGCCAAATGTCCAAAATTTATATGTGGTGTGAAACTGCTCACTGGTGGTCTTTTACTTTTAGGATTGCCTTGTCAAACTACTATGTTTCTATCTAGTGGGTGTTCTTACCCCCTCCAGGTGCAGCATCTGTGCTGAGTTCAGCGCTCGGTGCAACAAAGCGACCAATGAGGCAGACAGGACCAAGCTCGAATCTGCGCAGAAGAGCCACCTTCTCAACGTCCACCAGTATCGCCTCATCCAGGGGCGGTTGAATGCCCTCTCTGAGACTCCTGGTTCCAACATCCTGAAAGTGGACATTGATGGTTTAGATCAGTCAAAAACGAAGTTTCCAAGAAACCTGGCATCGAGCAAAACTCTATCGGCATGCTGGCGACCCCAGCTCCACTTGGTGGGAGTGATAGCATGGGGGGTTTCTAGGCTATCCTTAGGGCATTTTGATGGATTCCCTCATTAATCCCTCAAATTAAAATTAGAAGTCTTGAAAAAAGTTGGGTCCTTCTTTCCTAAACCTGTGACACAATGCTCAGGTATGTGAAGGATACCTCGTTCTTGAACCAGATGTGGCAAAGGATGCGTCGTGTGAGGCAACAATTCTCATGAAAGCCCTTGACTGGGTCATGGATGAGCTGAGCAAAGCTGAAAGGCCAATGCCTGAACATCTCATAATAGAGGTGGGTTGTTGGTGCAAAATCTATCAATGACTCCATTGACCCCAATATTTTTTTAACAAGTCTGGGGGTCATGTTTGTTCTTGGCAATTAGTTTCAATCATGTCTGCCCACCCTGCAGACAGACAATTATGTGAGGGAAGGCAAAAACCAAGTTATGGCAAAGCTCTCGGCTATGGCAGTGATCCAAAACAAGTTTCTTGCATAGAGTTTATGTTCCTTTTCATGGCTAGGCCCTCATTGGAAAATTTGGTCTTACCCCTGCCCTGGTTTTTTGGTTTTGCCACAATATGCCAACCGAGGTTCAGGAGCATAACGCATCTCTTCGGCCAGGTTGGCCACACACATGGGCCAATAGACCAGCGCCTAGGTCAGTGTGCAGCGACCTTTTCCTCGCAGAACTGCATTGAGACACCACAGGATTTGAGTGTGGCCAAGAGACAGCACTGTTTAAGTATTTGTTCAAAAGGTGAGGGCTTAAATATGTGACTTAAAAACTGATATTATGATATATGGTTTTGGGGGAGCTAGTGGTGGTTTATGGCCCCAATACTGGCCCCAATGAGCCCAAACAGGACTTTGTGGAGATCATCAAAACGAACTTCAAGCCCATCCGCAACCGGGTGCTCAAAGCAGAGCTTTTGCAGGGCAGCCTGGACATGAAGAAGTACTTGGGCCAGTACCGTGTTGAGATTGCTGGGCTGGTGCACACTGGACATGATGCAGCTGACGCAAACCATTGTTGGCGTTTCATTCGTCGTAGTGACACTCAAATGTACATTTAGATTTGCATTTTGATTTTCAGCTTTCCCCACAGTGATGCCTCAACTATATAATAGTTTTGATGGGGTTTCTAGAAAAGTTTCCCAGATCCATAAACCCTACACTCTGGCCAAAGTGATGCCTAGGACCTCCCAGTCTATGATCACGAAACTGGAGACTCATGGGCACCGAAAGAGATCCCTGGGGAAACTTGGCTGCAAAGCTCGGCATTTGTTCTAAACTCTTCATATTTTTTGGCCCCGCTTTAACAATTTGTGACCCAGGAGAAGTATGAGAAGTTGGCCAATGATTGCATTTTGTTGGTGAAGCACCTGGTGAACAGTGAGTCGTTGTCACAAGCACCATTTTGCTTGCTTCCTGCAGAGTTCCAAAAGTATATGAAGGATGGACTTGCAGCGCAACCCCGCAATCTGGTTGCAGACCGGGCCCGGAAAGAGTGACTTAGCAAATGACATTTAGTAAGCTGCCTTTTTTGGGGGGAGGTATCCAACAACTTCCCACTCCTAGGCTCTCAGATTTGTCCAAGTGGCTTTGCCAATGCTGCACGGCTTACCTCAGGTTCCGGCGAACGGCTGACATTGTCGAGAAGGAACCCTGGAGCTTACATCGAGCTGCAGCTGCGCTCCGGGCATTTGTTGACACTTGTCTCAACCAAGTCTTGCCGGCCAGCCCCCTTCTAGGGAATTCATTCTGCTGTTTCAATAGAGCTAGCCATGCTCAAGAACATATGTTCCAAACAGATTTCCTTTCAATCCTACTTCTGCTGATATGCACAGGTAATAAGATATATGGAATCTATTCTTGTATTTGCACCTGAAAATTTTGTCATCAGGGCCTGGTTAAGCACATGGGGGTTGATATGCAGCATACTGCTTTCTTTGACATCCTAACCCTTTGCCCATCTCCAATAAGGACCAGAATGAAAAGCAAGCATGGCCAGAAGTCCCTGAACCCAAGTGGTGGTTTAGCACTGACTGCCGTGAATTGGGTGTGCAGCCCACACCTTCTGGGTACCTTGCATTATTTTGGGATGGGATTGGTCTCATGCAGGTCCAACATTTTAGAATATCTGGATAGATCTTAGTGAATTTTTGGAAAGAGTTCTGCTGGGAGGAATCTCATTGGAAATTAGAGGAGAAGAAATTCCTATTTTCATTTTCCCCAAGTTATACCAATAGCCATCCTCGTCCAGGTGGGAAAAGTTTGCACCTGGTGCAATTCGAACTGTCACGGTTGCCCAGGGTGGGGATCCAGATGTGCCAAAGAAGAGGGGAAGGCCTCCCAAGAAAAATGATGGTGAAGAGGTGAAGCCAAAGGGGGATGGTGAGCAAGTTTTTGGTCCAAGGGCCAAAAAGCGGAGTGCAGTTGTCCCTCCACCAGTTGAATCAGTTGATGACTTGGGTTCACCCACCCCCAGAAACCTTGAGGGTGACTTTGCCAATGGTGTTGAACCCAACGCAACACCATGGCCAACACGTGCCACATTTGCAGGGAGGAGGAAACCCGACAACCCTGATGCGGCTGCAGTTTATGAAACCCGAAGGGCGAAATTCTATGAGAAAACCCCACCAAATTTGTGGAAGGATGGGCTCGAGAGGGTCTATTGGAACAAATGCGTTTCCTGTGAGAGCCTGGATGTGGCAATCACTGAGTTCTTGGAGGGGCAGGGAATTGTGACCCAACCGTCTTCCTCCAGCCAAGCAGCTCCATCCAGCAAGGGACGAGGTCGAGGCCGAGCCGCCGCAAAGTCCAAAGCGAAGGCGAAGTCCAAGTTCATGAAGGAGCCTGGACGCAACCGAGGCCGTGGTCGTGGCAAGGTTGCTAAGTGATGTGTTTCTCTGAGTGGCAGATTTTGGGGGTGCTGTCAATTACATACATTGACAGATTTTAGGGGTTTTGATGGCTAGCGGGATCAACCTGCTGCACCTGATGTCATTTTACTGTGACATCCAAATCCTGTAACGTGTGGTATCGTGGCTCTGGATATGATCAACCGTGGGGCTTGGGGAAAATAGACAGTGCTGACTGGGATTGCCTGGGATACCAATTGGTGAACATTCTATGCAATTTTTTTCCCAGTTTTATGCCCTTTATTAACATTTTTCATACCCAAAACAAGACAGAAAAGGGCACCATTTTCACCCCAAAAAAGGAAAACTTATTCTGGATTCACAGTCCTGGATTCCTTGGGCTTGATTTTTTAAAAGTCTTGATCCTCAAACTCCTGCTATGTGATTTGACAACCAAACACAAAGTGAAGAATCAGAAGTTGCCTTTGCTGCAGTGCACACCACTGTATCGTTTTCTCAAGCGTGCATCCTCAAATATCAGAACCAACTGGGGAATATTATGGTAAGAATCGTGAAAATCCAGCAGTAAAGCAATGGAATTGCTGTTTTCAACAAATGGCCATTGAATTCAACATAGAATCTTTTAAAGCTTCCACTGCCCTGTTTTAAAGTGACAAGGCAACAAGTTCAACTTTGCATGGCACTTTGCCTTTATAGTTTCACTGGCCATGGTAGATCTCCCTGATGATGATTCTGGTGACTGGGTTGCGCAAATCAGCCCAATGCCAACTCCCAAGCCCAGAAATCCCAAGTCAGCTAAACGGCGCAAGACTTCGTGCAAGACTTCGGCAGCCTCTCCAAGTCAGAAGGCTCTTAGCAATGCTGATCTTCCAGATGATGATGATGGCTTGGACCTGCCAGCAGCATGTGATGTTGTGGAACCACCCCAGGACAACCAAGTACTTAGAACTGTTGATAGCAAGGTTCAGTTTTGTGATGACTCTAGCTTGCTGGCAGCAACGGCTAGCATACCTTCAACAGTTCAATGTCCACACCAAGACTTGATGGACCTAGTCAATCTTCCCACTGCTTCTTGTACACCAGAAATGCGATGCCACTTTTGGGAAATATTCTCTGCTCCCAGAATTGGCCCTGCTGTGAGAGCATTCAACGGCCGTGCGAGGAGGAGTTATGACCTCAAACACTACTGGGACTTAGGTGAAACATCATTTCAAAGGGCAGTTCTACAGGATGTTCTTTTGCTTCGTCCCCTGTTTGTCATGCTATCGCCCCCGTGTACGTGGGTATGCCAGCTGCAGCACTCCAACTGGAAGCGCATCAAGAAGCAGGACCCGGTGCTGAGCCTCATTGAAGCTCTCGATCTTCTCGATTTCTCCACATGGCTTGCCTATGCCCAGAGTCTCCTTGGCTGTTTCTTCGCTTTGGAACACCCCGATGGTTCCCTAGCGTGGGGCCGTGAATCAGCCCCTCTGTTTTGACAAGTTGGTTTTATTTTTACATATGGTCTTCCAACTGATTGTGAACCCAACCCCAAAAAAGTTTAAACTTTATTACCACTAATAAGTCTTTTGAAATAACCATTCCAAGACTACAAGTCTACACTATCACCATGTGTCCTCCAAAATCTGAAAGACTGACATTTGTTTGAATGGGGTTTGGGAAACAATAAGCCAATAAAGGGTAAAACTTTGAATCACCACCAACACTCTCCTTTTTCTTCAGTTGGGTTTTACATGCATGTACAATATGTTGGCAAACAAATTCATTTAAGGAGTTCTGAAATTCTGAAACAACAAAATGGGAATGTCTCAAAATAGTGATGCTCGAAAATGTTTGGAAGTAAATTGTTTGGAATATATTTCGAGCATCCTTATTTTGAAACATTCCCAATTATTACCACTAAAGTCTTTTCAATTCCCCATACCCTTTGGAATCTACTGGGAACATTTCTTGGTTACAACCAAGCCCAGATCAGGTACAATTCCTCATGAGGCAGCCGGGTGTGAGAAAAGCAACCTTCCACCAATGTCAATTTGGTCTTCGTGCGCCGAGTGGTAAATTTTTCAAAAAGAAAACTTCTATTTTGACCAACTCGGAGCATGTCTTTCGTGCCTTTGACCAAAAATTTTGTAGCAATGATCACCCCCATCAAAAAATTGAAGGGGCTGAGCAAGGACAGAAGCGTAGCTTACTCGCTCAGGTGTACCCAACCCAGATGGTTGACACCATCGCTAATGCAGTGATGGCTGAGGCTTCATCTGCCACAGGCTTCTAACCATTAGCTTGGAGAAGGGCAGGCTGTGAAAATGGGCTGTAAAAGGAATGAATTGGATTACATTTGATTTGGGTACAAAATTCGACTGGTTTTCCTGATGACCCAAATCAAATAAATTCAAAACCATCAATGGTTTCCATTGATGATTTTGAATTTATTTGAATTGGGGGTCAGATTTCGGATGATTTCATCTGAAATCGTCCTAAATCATTGACTTGGGCAGGGTGACTTACTGGGACCCAGAATAGAATAATTATTTGATTTGGGGGGTTGACTTCAAATGATTTCATCTGAAATCGTCCTAAATCGTGGTTTTGAATAGGATGACTTACTGGGACCCCAAATCGGTAGATCTCTAGACTTGAAATCCTAGGACTCAGGTTAGGAAGATTTCAGTTGAAATCATCCTAAGTAATATAGGGTGTCCATAGCCCAGCGCATCTAGGGGTCTAGATTATGGAACCCTGACTTCTGCTGGCCATCCCCACCCAATACAAGGATCCACTCGTTTCAGTTGAAATCGTCCTAACTTGGGGTCTCAAAATCTAGACCTTGACTTCAGCTGATTCTGAGATTCAAAGTGATGCACTGAATTATATTTGATTTGGGGTCGACCCTACTTGACCACACTTTGAACTGGCTTCTTGTCAACTGTTGTGCTCCACATTGACTTGGCAGTACAATCTTCCATCCCCACAGGATTTTGGCACAAGCCTGGGACAAATGGACGAGGAGGGTTGGGATTTCAGAAGCATGTCAGATAAACATTCGCCAGAAGTTGTTTCTGATGAAGAGCCCAAAGGAGACCTCTTTGACTTTGAGGCGTTAGAATCTTTGATTGGGTGTTAGTGGCTATTCTTTTTCCATTATGTTTTCACTATGGTTGCAATTTTCCTGTTGACTTGCCACCAAAACAAGACCCCCACAAAGGAAAAGAAACCTAAAACTTTGGACTGTATGGGCCTTAAAGGGTTTGGCCTACCCACCACTGAAATCCACTCTGCCCAGGAGCGAATTGAAGGTGCCCGCAATGTTGATGCCGCCTTGAAAGGTGCAGGGGATGGATGCAGCAGTGTGGCGCAAACTTGGGACACAGTGTCGGAGACCACAATCCCCCTGGATTCGATCTTTGAAGACATGTATGACAAAGTCACCAAAGAAATCGAAAGACCCTTACATCCATTTGGTACCATTTCCTTTCTTGTTGGTACTGATTCTTTTGAAGGTTATGTGTTGTTTTAGCCAATCGTTCTTGCCAAGTGCAAGGTAAGAGATTTATCTATCTATGTGTTGATGAAAAAACATGACCCAGGTGTTGGGGGCCCGCGGCAGTATCTACATTCCAAGTTTCCACTGCGGGCTGAGCGGACCAAGGGGCTTGCTAAGCTTTTGAAGGCTGCAGTGGGTATGTCGGATGATGTTCCGTACAGCACCAGCTACCCACTCCCTGTGTGTCTTTCCGGAAACTAGTCTTGACTTATTAAGCATTTTGATTTAAGCCCCACACCACCTTACTTTGTGGAATGCCTTCCTACAAACTCCTTTCTTTGAGATCAAAATGGGCAAATCCCAATCCTAAGGGCAGGAAGATGAGCAGCCCCCCTTCTACTTGCCCTTGTGGGCATTTTCCGCTGAAGCTGAGAGCTCCCTGCGTGAACCGCCCAGCATTGATGTTTCAACCAAGCTCATCAACAGGTTTCACAAGCATGGGTTTCAGACAACAGCTTCAGCAATTTTGATTCGGCTGGAGGCCTGGTATATAGTATATGTTGAAAAACATGGTTTCAGTGCATATTAATTTTATATGTTTAGAAAAATTGTTCAACCCCTCCATGGTCTTCCATCCCAGTTCCATGCCCTGCAGTCGAAGCACTTGCCAGATGGAGGGGAGATCGAAGATGGTTCTGTTTGGTACCTTAAGGGTGCGACCAGGATTCAAACGGCAATGGCTGTTGTGGTTGCTTTGGATTCCATGGGGCAAGAGGCTGGGTTGTCAAAACAAAAACAATGTGTAAGCTTATCCATTTTTTTGTGGTGCCCCCAAATGCTGAGCAACTCTCAAGATTATCCTGGGTTGGTGATTTGGGACCGGGTAATTCCTGGGAGGTTCCTGTTTTACTCAAGAAATCGCTTCAGCAGATCAAGTGCAAACACGTCCGGCTGCCAGATCGACAGGCTGAATTGTTCCATGCCTGTGGTTTCTATCAAAAAATTTTGGCTCATGAGATACCATTAGAAGAAGATAGGTATTGGTTTTGGTTTCACTCAAATGATACCATCAAAAAATCAAATTAATGTCTCCATCTATCACCCACTTGTCCATCAATCCCTTGGGTTATTGGTTCTGTTTGTATTTTTCCTATGCCTGGGAGGGCTTGCTTTTGAAAAGCCATTCTGTCCAAAGCTAAGGTTCTACAACATGGGCATGGCCTCTGGAGATTCCATCCGAAAAGCGCCCAGTGCAATTAGTTGGGTCTACAGTTTTGTGAACCTTGCAGCTTGGGGCCACACAGACCCTGTGTCGCTGATCAAAATTTGGAAACTTGAAAGGATTTAAAGAACAATTGTTCCCAGATTCAGCCCCCATTATCCACTCAAGATCCCACATTGGTTCCTTGTATCTGTGAAGGGTGTGGAAATTTGGAAGAATTAAATTGTTTCCCAAATATTGTTATCAACCTCCATGCTGGGTCCAACAAATCTCAGGAATAACGAGCACGCAGCAAAGCATGATCGGATTCTTGGGTTCAAGCAGCAGGCTGTGAAAGTGCTTCTGGAGTTACCGGAGACGGCCCGGAACACTATCCTGAACACTGTGTCGGTCTATGGGTGGGAGGGCTGCTCAATCAATGTTTGACATGATTTGCTATGCTAGGCAGTAGGAGGTACTTTTTTGGGAGAGGTGTGGTGGTTGAGTTTTGTCAAGTGCAGTCAGGCTGCCCATACAGTGACGATTGCTTGGGATCAAAGAAGATTTTGCCGGGCTACAATGCCAAGAGTTCTACCAGAACAGCAAGGAATTCTCCTTGGGCAACCCGCTTGAAGAACACCAAAGAATCTTGTACCCTTCTATTCGAAATGATCCACTCCCAGTTCACCAATTCCACGCAAGTCCAGCGGAAGAAACTTACGAAACTTCAACTTGAGGAAAAGGCTGAAGTTACTGCACTGGCATGCCACTAGGACCCCATTTATGGCTAAATTATTATGTGATTCCTTTTTTGGTTCCTTGAGGATTATAAGCTAAATTGCATTGGTTCTGCAGGCTTAGCACCCCTCCCAGGCTCTGTTGTGGATGAGCTTGTTGGCCAAGTTCCCAATGTCCAATCGCAATTGGAAAGCAAGATTTTTGGCAGCAAAAAAAGATCCAACAAATCATGATGTCAATATAGCATTAAAAGCATTTTTTCCAGCAGCCAAGAAAAGTCCCTTATTGGGTATTTGGGTTGATCTCTCCTGTTTGTTCCTTCAACTGCCCCACTCTTGAGCCAAGGTTCTTGGCCCGGCTGCAGAGCGGAGATCCCAGCTTGGAGATGGAACTTGCGTCAGCCTGTGCGGCAAGGGCCCACGGGACAATGGGTGTACCCTGGACTGGGCTGTCCTTTTTCTATGTTTTCTGGGCTTAGTCTTTTGGGAAAAGTAACCTGAACTTATTGCTGGATGGGAAAAATGATTCTTTTTGGCAATTTTACAGTGCCTAATGCCCAGGCATCTTGGAGATTCTCAACTCAATGGGAAACGTGAAGGGATGCCAGGACACCACGGGTACTGAAGCTGCTCTTTCTAAGTCTGCCTCTGACCTTGAAGCCTCAAACTATGCCTTGGCTTTGGAAGAGATAGCCTATGATGAGAAGTGCCTTGAAGTTTTCCAGTCAAAGCTATCCAACTTTGAGGTACGGGTCAAACAGTTGAAGGAACAATGGAATCGCAAGAGACAAGAGAATGCCAAGGAGGCGATCTATTCCTGGCTGGATCAGTATGCTACTAAGCTTCAACATCAGTATAATGTGCTACAGAACCCCACTTCTCTAATCTGGTCTCTCACTGAGCCTAGCAAAGATAGATTATTTCACCTATGTCTCACAGGTAGAGCAATCACTTGACTTGCATTGACCTTCCTAGCAAAGGTTGATGACAAACTGTGGCCATCAAAGTTTGACATGGGCAGTGCTTTGGTCATGATGCGCTCCATCGAAGAGTCTGCTGTGAGGTGGCGAGATCTGATGAAATGCCGGAGTGTTGTTGCCAGGCTTTGCCAAATTGTCTATGCTTTTGGCACCAAGTTAGTATAGCTTGTTTTCAATGTGTTTCCTTTTTACTTCTTTTTAATCTGGAGTATCGTTCAATTTGAATTTATCACTTGGCCCCATAGTGAGGCCGTCCTCTTTGTTTGCAACTTCTCTGCTCCAAGCCTTGTCAAGAGTGACATCACTTCGTCTACGTTCAACATGATTGGTCACATGGTGGGTTCAGAGTTTGGGCTGCAGACATGTGGTCTTTTGCTATGCCCTGTCTTCTCCTACCAGAAACATGCGCTGTTCCTGGAAGAGCATGCCTTACTCAAGGCGTTGTCCAATGCATCATGCTCAGTGGACACCATGTTCCAATTGAACTTTGACATCAAGAGCAAAACTGACACTTAGAACATATTATGACAATATGTTTTTGGGGTTAGTGTTTTAGTTTGGTGGGTGAAAAACTCTTAGTTAGTTTCCCCTTCCTGGGCCCTTCCTGGCCCATCCCTATGCACCTCATCCACAGTCAGCAGGATGCACGTGACCAGCGTCCCATGGCCTACAATGGGCGTTTCTTGGCCCCAGCCAATGTGACCAGTGGGGGTGGGAGCCATTGGATCTGGAAAGATTCGACCCTGTTCAAACTCCGCCGCAATACGTCAGAAGCCACCCAGCTTGCTACGAAAAACATGGTTGAGATTGAAGACATGAGTCCAAATGCTCTTCCTACTACTGGTTTGGGGGCCCTTCATGGCGCTGCAAAGTATGCTCAGATTGGTGCTGATGCAGCCCACAAACTTCTGTCGGCTGCCATTGAAACTAACCTGTTATTGATTTCAAATGACATTTTCTTTTCCAAACAAGAGATTGGTTATGTGCAACCTTAACCTTACTCATTGTCATATCACAACCTGGCATTCTGCCTAGGCTAATCCAGTTGAAGTGTTTCAGGGTGTTACCACGAAGGATGGTGTGAACTTTTCGACTCACACGGCGTTGATGATCATTGACACGACACCCTATGTGGGCAACTTCCTGGATGGGTTCTTGGAAATCACCAAGCAGTGCAACACACCAATCAAGTATTTGCCTATCTTTCCTGACGAGGGTCACCGAGAATGGTTCTTGGGGCACTTCCACCAGGAACTGACCAAGAAGTTTCTCAAGGATGAGTTAAAACTTCCAAATGTCACAAGGCCCACCCACCTCTTTGTTCAAAAGAACATGACTATATTGTGTAACAAGTAGGTGGCTCAGGTGTAACTCACCAAACAACTCTGTTGTGGTATAGTTTTTACTGTGGGTCAGGCTTCCGGATGAAGCACCGAAAGATCACATGGAGGCTGCACCTGAACCTCCCTCGCTCAAGCGCTGTGTTTGGGGGAAGGCCAAGCTTCTACAAAACCATGCCCAATGAACATTTTGAATGTGACTTTATTCTGTTGGGGCTCTTATGTTGCTATTCTGCTTCTGTTGCTATCCCTTTTGAGGTGAACGGCGTGATCAGCACAATCGAGCTGCCCGAGGGTGAAATCAAAAAGTGGTGGGGTCGGGATGATTGGAGGGGCTTTGTGCAGGACTTCCAAGACCGTCATCCAACAGCCAAACAAATGATGAAGGACATGCCGAAGACTGACAAGACCGCTGCTCCTACTCCGACAGGGGTTGTGCCACGGAAGCGCCAGGTGCCAGTGGACTTGTCCAAGAATTTGGTGGATGAGGGATGTGCCCCGGGGAGTGTCAAAGTGTGTGCTGTGCAAATCATCAACGGCAGGTTTCCAACGGATGTCAAGACCCAGGATCTCCCACTCCTTGTTGTATCTGATGGGGGACCCTATGTCCACAATTCGACTCAGCATCCAGTACCCTGAATACATTGATATTTACAAGATGTTTTGGAACTACTTTGTTACTTTCTGTTTGCTGCTTACATCAGTATAATTTCTTCTTCAACCACTGGGGCATTTACATCTAGAACCCATGGCCATATAAGGTCACTTTTGCAGCTGGCTCTGTCCTGGCTGGGTGGGGCAAAGGGAAGTTCCGAGATGGCAGTGAGTTGAAATGCAAAGATGATGAGTTGGAATTCGCTTGTGATCCGACTCTTTACGTCCTACTTGACAACAAGCTCTTCTTGATCACTGACCTTTTGGACATAGAGGCTGGCAAGAGTAGTGAAGGTGCAAAGCTGTGCTACTACAAGGTTTCCAAGGGCCCTGGTGGTGATTGGGAGTTCACTCAGGAGGGGCCCGGGGTCCTACAATAAGTTTTGTTTTCAACAGGGGTAGATGTTTAAAAAACCCACTATAAAATGGGGCAAATTTTGGGCTGGACTGTCTAGCTGTGAGGAGCACTCAGTGGTTTTTGCGCCGCAGCCGGAAGACAAAGGTGTCACCGTGTCCCAATCCCAGGTGGCCAAGCAAGGGCAAATTGCTGGGTGGAAAAGCTCAGCTACTGCAATTGCGTGGCATGTGAAAAAATCCCAGAAAGGCCTTCAACCAGTTAGGCCTGTTGTTGTTTGGACCCAGGATGTAACTGTACAACCTGGAAAACTTTTGGTCCTCCAGAACTGAGCACCGGCTTAAGACTTAAGACCAATTTTCTGAAAACATGATGTTGATAATATTTATATAATGCCCAGAAAAGGACTGGAACTATTCATTCATGAAAATGATGTTTTATGGCTGTCTAATCATGTGGTGCTTACCAATGGAGCTGGCGAATGTGCTTTAGCTTTGGGAAGCTGGAGCGAACCGAAAACCGATCGGCAAGGCGAAAATGTTGGTGGGAATATCTGTTGCCCTGCTGAGAAGAACCTATATCACCCAAGACCCCTTCTCTCTCAGCCTTCTCTCTCAGCTATGCCCTGTTTCCCAAGGCCTTGCCTTGTGACCATTGATCTGTGATGCTATCTTTGGAGATGTGCGTGACCGATTCCTGGGGATGGGTAGGGAGGTGTGCATTAGATAAAAAGGAACATAATTGGGACCGCAAATGCATGAAAGGATCATATCAACAAGATATAAATATATATATATATACATACATGATACACAAATATATATATATATGATATATATATATATATGATATATATATATATATATATAATATATATATATATACATATTCACACATATATACAGATATACACATACATAATATACATAATAAATAATAATATACAATGCATTATGTATATTTATATATGCTTACATATATAGATATATAGATATATACATATGTATAGATATAAAATTATATATATATATACAAACATACATATATATATATATACATACATATAAACACATTTACATATATATACACATATGTATATATATATATGTACATATATGAAAAAAAATATATATATATATACAAGTATAAACATACATATATATGATACATATATATATATATACACTATATTTTTGTGGTGTGGGAGGATGTGGGGATCACCATGCCAACAATCAATCAAAGCCTCTAATTAGTAGTGGATTTAAAACAAAGATGCATTTTATCTGAACCCACTGGTGTGCATAGGGTTGGTTGGAAGAACCCTGTGGCCTATTATTTTGGTTGTATATAGTGGGAACCATACATGTTTGGCCCAAATAACCCCTCAGCACCATTCCACTAAGAGTGTGTGTGTGTGTGCGAACCCCAAGAGCTGGTTAATGGATGAGAACCAAAATACATGAGAAGTGATGGAGTAGGAGATTCATATGGATCAACCAAAACAAAATTATTAGAAGAAATAAGTCTTAAATCTGTGGTTTTGGAATAATCAACTGCAATAACTGATATCCTGGGATATATGGGGCTGTTTACTAAATACCCCCTGGAAGGAGTATAAGCCTGCTAAGTGCCCAATGGGGATTTTCACCAATGGTATGTTAATGTATGGGATGTAAACCAATGGCCTGTTTGCAGGACACTGGGAGTAATTTTAATAGCCATGTGTCAAGAACAAATGGGTTAACAGGGGATGGGTAAGCAAACGCTTCATTGGTACACTTAAACAATAAGGCTTTGGCATAGATTTTGCATAGATGTCCCACCCATGTCAGAGCTACAATTTTGCAGTGACTTCGGGTATGTGTTGTTTGGGTTTGGTCAATGGCCAATGATTTTTCAAGTGCTAACCCAACAGAAACAAAACTTTCAGACATGGATCTTTCTTTATCCAAGATCCTGGGGTTCTGGATATGGCCACATAAATGGGTTTTGGCTCCCTCAGTAAATGTTTGTTGAAACCTTGTGTTTGCTTGTTTCTGCGGCTTGAATGTTTGGAACTTTGGTTCTGGCAACATCGAGACAACTTGCCCTATGACACCACCTGGACAAAGAGACGTGTGGTGGTCATGCCTGAATTTCATGGCATGGGGCTGGGCACGACGCTCAGGGAGCTTGTCGGGCACATTGTGTTGCGGTCAAGCTCTAGATTCTTGGCAAACACGCACCACCCCCGGCTGGGTGGCTAACAAAGCGACAGGCCACTTTGGCATTCCAGGCCACAATGGAGTGGCCTTGTGTGGAAAACCTGCTTGGAGACTACGCTTGCAGAACTGACCGAAGAAAGAGCAAGGACAAAGCACTGACCGAAGAAAGAGCAAGGACAAAGAACTGACCGAAGAAAGAGCAAGGACACTGGGACTCTATCACCCCATCTGGTTTTTTCTGATTGTCATTGCAGGAGACCCTGTGTGACCATGGGCCCAATACTTATTTGGATGACTTGGGATGAAGTCACCCCATTTTTCTGTTCATTGGCTGCCATTGCAGGCACCCTGTGTGACCACAAAATTATGCTGTTTCATTCCAAGGATGGTCTTGGTACTTTTTTGTGCATCCCATAGCCACTGTATGCTTCATGCACCAACTATGGATTATATATATATATATACATATATGTCACCCCACAGTGCCCAAACACGCTGACCTTGCAACCAAGTGGCGCAGGAGAGATGAGCTCACATTGCTGCCACCAGCAGCCACCGATTGGATGGGTGGTGGATTGGGTAAAGGAATATGAGGAGGGAAGGTTATAGGGCCAAACCACCCCCCAAATCAAATAAATTTTACCCCTAATCAAATAAAATTCTTTATATACATATATACTTATATAGATATGCAGTTCCAAAACATGTTTATTTCAACATGGGTGCACAGTAACCGAGCCATAGAATACTACATATACTACCAAAAATAAATGGAAGTAGAAAGAACGCGGCAAGTGCATACTATAGAATCCTGAGCCCTATGTTTGAAACCTGCAACAATTGCTAGATTGGAACAACAGAAAACAACACGAAAAACACGCAGGGCTTCAATCACCAACAACCATACACAGCCTCTTTCCTTGCAACAAACCAATTGCAGCAGCGGACAATAAATTCGCAAAGAGTAGTGAGTAGACCAAGTGATGGCACACAAAAAAGCCGAACAGGGCTGCTCCAACACAGGCAAAAAAACAAGTAAACAAAAGTAGGGACCACACACCTATGTAAAGAAGATGTAGGAAGGGGGACCACACGGCAAACACCAAATGAGGGAAACTGAGCAAGCAAGCATCCATTCAATCAATATTTGACACAAACTGGTAAACGGCTGTGGGCCGCTGCAAATAAATGGCAATAGATTCAAAAAACATTGACTGAAACGTAAGTGCTAATCGGTAATATAACAAGAATGAACAAGGGGCACATGTAATTAAAGATCTTCCATTAACACAACACATTGGAGCCTGAGGTTCGGCCCTTTCTGATAAGCAAGACAGCGACACATTCTTGTGGCCAAAAATTTTTGGTCGGACCAATTTTTTTTGGTCATTGGAAAAGGCCAAAAAAAGGAACAACATTGGAGGGTTCAGGTATATATAATTATATATACACATAAACACATACACACGTATATATATATATATATATATATACATATATGCGCTGATAGATTTCTAGACATTCTGTTTCGTGATTTGTTTCAGAAGTCACCTGCAGAGACGCTTTTGCCGCAGGCGGAGTTTATCAACCAAGGAGGTGGGGAGCGACCCAGTGAGTTCCAGTTAGGTAAATTGACATAGCTATGGAAGATCACCATTTTTTATGCAAAAATCAACTATTTCTAGGGCATTGTCAATAGCAAATTGTTAAATTACCAGAGGGTATTCCCAAGTGATGTATGAGTTTTCGAACCAGCGACCATTATATATTGATTGTGAATCTGCAAGACGTTAGGATTTGACTATTTGACGGCTGAATTTCCATGTGCCTTGAAATCCCGAAGTTGGAATTGGAGAGGAACCACTTTCAGGAATCAACATCTATGACTACTCTCCGGTTATCAAACGCGGCAATGGAAAGTCTAGCTGGGAAAATCATGTATAAACGGTGGATTTTCCATTGCCATGTGTATTACCGAAGGGGCATGGTCATTTGAGTTTATGCAAAATTTGATGCAATCTATTTCTGTTTCCCTGGAATCCAATGGTTGATGTTGTGCCGAGGGCGTTCCCATGCTTTCCTTGAATAATTCTATCAAGTCGTTCAACATAGACCTAGTTGAAAGGGTTTTCTAATGTTTTCTACTTCCTTGGTTAGTCACCACGATCTCTCATTTCGGTATTTCCAGGTGAGCTATTCATCATCATATGGCTATGAATCAAAACCCTGGTACCTAGTGAACCCCAAAAACAGCTTGTAGATGGATGTTCATCCCATCAAATTTGACAATAATAAATAATAGGTTTTGACCCATCCCCATAGGGCAATTCTTGAGCCCATTGAGGCACACATATCCTGAGTAGATGCAACTGCATCGATATGTTTGTTTTATTTCATTCTTGATCTGCATACTGCATATGTATATATATATAAATAAAGAATTATGTAGATACAGAGATATAGATTATTTCACAATAGCTACAAATATACATATTGTAATACAGATACCGATGCACAGTTCATCTATACAGATCCTACATGCAGAAGTTTGCCTTCTGCAGTCATTTTTTCGTGCACTCACCCCGTGTCAAAAAAAGAGTCAGTGATTTTCTCGTTGGTGCAATCCAGCAATTGACATCAAGTATAGTGTCCTACAAACATGTTGACTCCGAAACTTTGCATTCTGTGCTCTAATGGTATTTGGAAGGATCCTCATTCCCATAATCTATCCAACCATTCTCCAGAGTAAGCCCTGTAATATGCGCAGTGGAAGGGTCCCCTGAGTTGGGCAAGTTGATTCGAAACTTGAGAACCGTTCCTTTATCCATTAGTTTTTTGTAAGATTTTGGATCATCCCATAGACATGTACATAGATGTATATATCTATATGTAGATTATATATGCGTATATACATATATATGTATATATATACACATGTATATACATATTATATTTGATATACCATATATACATGAACATATATGATATATCATATGCATATATATATATATATAGATATACATATATATACATGAATATATATGATTTATCATATACATATATATATATATATGAAACACATGTGGCAATCACGATGGCTGAACTCATAGCTATCTTGTGCAGCTCTCTCGGCAGGCAAAGACCTGCTGCCCCAGCTGGGCGATCGGAAGATTCGCGTGGTGCACGGCAACACCTTGACAGCTGCGGCAGTCTGGCAGGCTGGAACAAAACGACCGCCGTTCAAACGGGAAGGAAAACGTGGAATTTACTCTTGGGAACTCAAGCATGGCCTGGCATGGCAATGGAACATCTACCATTTATATTGATTTATATTGACTATTCAGATATTGCTAGATGATTTTCCCATCTGAAACCTCCACCCATTGCCAAGATTGATGACCCGAGGGTAGGCGAAAAAAAATGAATCAAAGAATGTGAATTCCGAAAAACAAAACTTAGATATGAACTTAAAACAAGTGGATGTCAATCCACAAGTATTCGTTTTTCTTGACCTTTCAGAACAAATTAAGATGGGCAAAGCTGACACTTAAGGTCATGGAGCCAGCCAACATTGCGTCAACCGTTTGGTGAATGGTACTGTAGGTGAACATGTTGTTTTTTAATCACAAGTTTAAGTGGAACAGACTAAGATTCGCCGCGAAGATGCTATACCGTGTCTACGATGCGTCCAATTTATGCTGAATTTGCATTCATTGTTGCAACAGTCAATGAATTTCGGCACGATGTTTTTCTTTCACGGCTGTTTGTGTCATCTCATTCCCAAAACATTGTTTGATACGGTGGATGGAAGAAATCCTGCACCACCTTGGATGGCTGAAACCCTATGAATAATGGAATAAACCATCTATCAACTGGTGCAGCATCTCTTCCATCCACTGTATGTTGCTGAGTTTTAAAGAAACGGATCATGGGTTCCCATCTGTGTTTCTGGTGAAATCCACATTGGAGGGTATACTCTGGTAATTTAGTATAACATTGCTATTGAACATGGCCCATTTATAGTTGATTTACCTATTTATAATTATTAATATTACTATTGATAGTTATTCATATTACTATGAATTAACAATAGTGATTTTCCATATCTCAGTTTCTTGGTGAATCTGTTCAAAGCCATCGACCTTCCGGCAGGCCCTGAGAGAACACACTACGCCCAAGGCGCTGGACGTCGGAGTTGGCACTTCAATATGTTTTATGTTGCCGGAAATGGAAGTATATATATATAATATATAATATTACAATTATCTATACATATTATGTCATAATGTGATTATATATACTTTTATATTTGTGATGAATTATATATGTATATATATATACACACTTGCCAAGCATTTTCTTGCAGAGTAATCTAAGAATTAGCAGGGTGGCAGGTTTGTTGTGTTGGCTCATGTGCGTGCATTGTCTCCCATGTTCAACTGCTTTTGTTCATCAACATGTCAGTGAAATTGTCCATTTTTCAGCTGGCGAAATGGATGATGGAGGTGTCACCCACAAAAGCAGAGACTACATCCACAGAACAATGGTGACCTTGCCACGAAACACAGATATGGGTAGAACTTCGAGCCTCCTACTGGTTTGATGGCCTGAAAATGACCAGCACCACGAGATTGGATTAAACACCAAGATGAATTGCATCCAATAATCATCACCAGCATTGGAGCCTATTTCATCACAAACCATAGGGTACCCCCTTGTCGTCCACTGGCTAAAAATGTGCTTTTTTATTATTTTTCCGATCAAAATTGCCATAGATTGGAACTATGCCGCAGTTGCAGTTTGGATATTTCATCATCTCACCCCCAAAACCAACATATTAATATTTCTCTGTGTTGAGCCAACAAGATGAATATAATGCCTACATGAAATACTATGAGATCATTACAGCACCAAAGTGTGACATCCCTACAGCTCCAAACATCAGAGGATCTTTGGATGTATTTGGATCACTAGCGTGTACGTTTTCTAAAATAGTACTATAGTATTTATATATATATATACAATTATAATTATATAATAACTATAGTATACTATAGGTCATGTTGTTTCAAGTCCAATTTGACCAACGCCAGCTGGTCTCCCCCATCACATCCCCGCGGAGGACGAGATCGTCTTCGCGGGCTCCACGTCGAAGATCGGCCGTGCGCTGTGCATCCTGCTCTCCAACCGAGGGAACACCGCCGCTTGGCGATGGCCTGGGTGAGGAAAACGCATGGGAAACGACTTGGAAACGATGGGTTTGTAATCTGGTTTGTATTGGTTTATAATAGGCTACTAGAACTAGGCTTTATAGGGGGTGATATAGTGATTCTAGCTATTAGATGTGAGATTGGTGCAAAGAACAGCAAGCCCAAACAAACATAAAAAAGGGCAATATCTAGATATTGAAAACCTACCAATTTCCACTGTGGATCACCTTGAGAAATCCATGGATTGACATACAAGGCTATGCTTTGATCGTCTTTGTTCCCATAAGTGGGGATTGACCACCACAGCGAAAGTAGTTGAAACTGCCCAGACATCCCTAGCACATTCATGGGTAAACCTTAGTTGGCTAGTTGAGTACTTGCATCTATTTCCATGACCATGGAAATGTCCAGATCCGCCAGCTCAATTGTTTCTAGATTCCGTAGGGTATCTAAGATTGACCATGCCGTGAAGGATCAGATGAGGACCTGCGACACGGGTTCTGTCTCCCATTGATATCTATAGATGCAAACCTGCGGGGTTAAAATTGTTGAATCAGGTCATATCAGGTTATGATATATATATATATATTATACATTGTACATACATCTATGAACATACATATACATACATACGTATAGACTACTTAGGTTTCGACCCCTTGAAACAAATCCCTTCATAGCTATTGTATCTCGTGTTCTGTTGGTGTTTTTTTCTTGTTCGGAGCTTTGACCCAGTGTAACCGTTTGAGCCATGATCCAACAAGTTTACGGAATGTTGACAGTTTCTTTGCTTTTCATTGGGTTTCATCTATATCTTAAGTCCATAGGTATATAATAGCATGTATGATATATATATATATGTATACATACATCAGTTTACCAATATTTACATATATATATATATGTATACAGTACACATGATGTGTTCATGCAAATTTGGCAACACTTGCACATGGCAAGCATTCATATTCGGACCACTTTTCACCCCAAGGTCAGGATGATCACTGGATGTGAAGAACGGTTCCAGAAGATCAAAAGCGAGGCAGGTATCATGATGATCATAGTGGATAGTGAAGATCATCCAGTTAATGGGGATACGGTGTGGACAAGATTGGGCTAGAATTTCGGATAGAATGGGGATAGAATTGGGATGAAATGAGGATAGAATTGGGAAAACATTGGGATAGAAGGGGAGGATACAATGGGGATTGTCTGGATAAATTGTAACAACTTCACCGTGACCGTGACTTGAAATGCTGGTCGGTCAGTAGATGTTCGTAGTGGGCAAATATCCCCAAATGGCCAAACTTTTTAGGTTGGTGAATTATTACAATTAGATATATCTATTAATTCGATTTATATCCAGAAAAAAATCCATCTCGACATTTCTGCTTCGCTGGATCCATTCTCCGTAAACGGACTGGTTGAAACAAACGCAGCTGCGGTATATATGGGTGCAAGTCTCCGGCCCTCACCAGTGCCGTGTGCTGACGATGTTGACTGTTCTGTTGTAACAGTTCTGCAAGGTGTTTACTGGTGACTTTTAATCTCATCCCCCCCAAGGATCAACAACACTGAGGGCCCAAACAAGGAATGAACAGATTCAAATCCTCCATACCGTGGATACACACCAGATTCTAAACTATAAGTCAGTTGATCATTGAAATCACAGGGTTTTCTGGGAGCTGCCTATAGATTCTGGGTCAAGGGATTCATGAACTCCCTTTGGATCAGCCCAGCGCAGGCCGGAGAAGGTGGAAAGAAATTGGTGAGAGCTCGGACCTTGGGTTTTTTCGGGCCATGCGAGTCTGTGAATCGGGATCCACTCAAGGGATGCAGCTGGAATGTGTTTTTGTTAACGCGTTTTTGCAAGGAGGAAGCGTTGAAGAGGTCTTATCCTACAAAACAGGATATTGACAAATATATCTATATAATTCTATATATATATATATGTATATAGTACTAAGAGATGATAATCTAATTATTTAAAGGTGGATCCGAAGCATGGGCTGGCAGGAGATGACAGGGACCAGAAGGGGACACATCCTGTCTCCTGCAACGGGGCCAACATGACAAGGGTCCACGGCTGGGTCCCCAAAAGTACCCTCCAAAGATGTTTTGTAGGTTATAAAGGATCCTGGAGGTATATTGAATACTATTGAATTAGTTCAATCAGGTATATTTATGAATATATATATATATTATACATATATATATATATATATTGAGGTTTTAATACACTTCACAAGGCAGTTGTCTGCCTTGTTGCTTTCAGTTTTTGCCTCCCTTCAGCATGCTTTCCAAATTCGTGACATGCTTTGCCGTGCAGCTGTGCTGTCAGCTCTAAGGGGGTCTTGGCGGCGCTCTCCGCTCTGAACTTCGGATTCTGCAATATTCCATATCTCTATAGTATAGAAATAGTTTGATGGGGTTAGGCTCAGAAAAAAACAACCAAGTCAACGACCATTTGAAAACATCCATCTAACAAAACATGCCGATACATTATATATGTACATATATTTCGGCGTAGTTTCCTTTTTTTTCACAACCCAGCTCCCAGGTGCAGACCTACGAGGAGGGCGTGGGCTGCCGGGCCTGGATTTTGGGCAAATGGATGGAGCCCAAAAAGATCCAGGCGCGATTGCGGCAACGCAGGGCCACTGCAGGGCCATGTGTTGTTTTGTTTTCCCAAAAACCATCAAAAAACATGGGATTTTCTCTAAAAATCAATGGATTTCTAGGATTTAGTGGGATTTTAGATCTGTTCCAATGGGATTTCATGGGAGTTTGTTGGGATTTCATTGGAATTCAATACTTAAGGGGATTCAACGGGATGTCCTGGGAGTATGGAAACCCCTTCTCAACCAAAAAGTACTTCATGGCTCAAATGAAAAAACAAGGGAAAAGCCTCCCAAGTAGTTCAATGATTAGTTCAACGATTTTTTTCCCCAATGATTTTCCCATTAAAATACCTCCATTTATCAGGGATTTCCCATTGAAACATATTAAAACCGTCCATTTCTGGGGATTTCCCCAGGGATTTTCCCGTGAAAACCTTGGCGCCAGGCCATGATCCCTCCGGGATCCTTGATCATCGACTTTGCCGTGCCCCACGTGAGCGAGGATGGAGATGGGGTTCATTTCGGTTCGTGTTTCGGTTGGTGAGTTTTCACCGAGAAATGGAGCTTCATACATAGCTGGGAAAATGATCTTTAAATGAAGGTTATATACCAGTTTATACCATTTGGTCACTTAACATATAGGTGACTTGTTGGTGATTTGGGGGTTTCTTAAAATGGGGGATCCCCAAGTCACAATGGTAGTTTCAATACTTTATCGTGGTCTAATGACTTGGATGATTTGGGGGTGCCCGTATTTTAGGAAACCCTCAATATCTACCCCTACTCTAACATATAGCTACTTGTATGGAACATCACCATTCTGAATAGGTAAATCTACATATATCCATACCTATATATTTTAAATTCCCTGAGGGTGCAGGAGGCCCCCCAGTTGTGTTTATTGATTTATAACCCCATCCACTATATGCGTGTGTTATTCAGTGTTGGTTTACCTGGTATATATGTACTGTATATGTATATATATATATACATATAAGGATTAGCAGCTATCTACTTACTCTGGGATCATTCCTACAAGGTAGTGCCACACTTTTATAAGTTGGTTTATAATCCCATCCAACATTTGCTATCACATGTATATATATATATAATATATATATATATATATATCCATGAAAGCAACCCCAGCATCTCAGCAGAGGACATCGCCAAAGACTACCGCTACGTGAATGGCGCATCACTGAGCTACAGCCGCCTCCCAAGAGACCGCGATTGGAGACGTCCAATTCATAAAGAAATTGGCGAAGTGTGTGAACCTGCATGAATGGTTGGTTCACCTGGTGATTTCGGCCCATTTATACTAGTGTTTTGATTGCTGGCAACAAACAGATTCTGTTTTTACCATACACTTTTGTTTGTGAAAAAATATGATGCGTTTGTTTAAATATGAATTTTCGCACCAATCCTGGGTGTCTTTTTTAATACCAGGGGTACCAGATCTCTCAGGTCAGAAGGAGACCGATATCACCTTCTGCCATGATGTGCCAAACACCGTCCCGGCCTGTCTAGCAGCAGGGATCGCCCAGACTTCGAGCCACGGAGGGGAGCTTTCCATCCAATCATGGGGATGCGAGTTACGGTAGTAAACCCAATGCTGTAAAGCTACCATGACTGGGGATGGTTTAGTTTGCGGGTTTACCAAATATTACATGTTTGTTCAAAAATCTTTGGATTGTCTATCCATCCAGGAGTGTGTGACATGACAGTAGACTATATCGAGAATGTAATTACTAAAGACTATTTGCATCCACCAATTGTGGTCAAATCATCGAGTGAAGAGTTTTTGTCGATCACAGGTGGATCGTATCCAAGTGCTTGAAGGGTCCTGATGATGATCAATGGTTGGGAAATGGCTGTTCATAGGACCATAATTATCAAGTGTCCCACTTTCCACACAGGATCATACAGAATGACCTGTGGAATAATCTAGTGTATTTGTTTTAAGATGTTTTAAGTCCTGCATAGTTATCCTGGTGCACCATGGGTAATTATAAATGTTCCTCGTTAATTCTTGAACATGTTACAATTGAGGATGATCCAATTGTTTATTCCATCTGCAGCAATCCTCCAAAGTGGAAAAGCAAGTATCAACAACAAGTAATAGGAACACCTCATTTCTGGGATTTCATGGGATTTACGTCTTCCAAGATGAAAACACAACTTGCTTGATCTGTTCTTTTTGGGGCCCCGAAATACCATGAACGATTGCTATTGCTAAGACCAGTGCCAGCAACAAAATTGGAGAGATTATATACATTTCTACAGGGTTAGGTCTTTTCAAAACTGTTCTTTACTCTTTGGCTTTGTCAGAAAAAGGAGTACCCCCAATTTTGATCGCTTTCAACTGTTTCAAACCTCATGCTCTTATTTCAGTGGCCATCAATTGGGGGTACAGTAAATCCCCATTCCAGTGAGGCCGTGTGGAATCACCACGCATAGCCTCAGGCTGCGATCGTCCATGCCAGGGAGAACACGCAAAAGCACGAGACGGGCGAGGTGTGAGGGAAACAGCAGTAGCAATGGGATAAGCAGACGGCTGAAAAAAGTAACCCCAGTGAGTGGGTTAGCCTCTGGTAAACTCACGTTGCTATGGAAAATCACCATGTTTAATGGTAAATCAACTATTTCTATGGCCATGGCTTCAATAGCTATGTCAAATTACCAGAGGGTATCAGATGGTATAACCCCAGTTGTAAGGCTAAGTAGGGTTACATGACATAGTCCAGTTATCAGTGTTGTTACAATTGGTTTATTACCTGCGGTGAACCACTACGTAGATATCGTAGACTCTGAAAAGATCATCCCCACTGCTGGTGAGGAGACAACCCAATACATGCACGTAATATCATGTACCCTCTGGTTATTTAACATAGCCATGGAAAACCACCATTGTTTATAGATAAATCACTATAAATCATCTATAATTGGGCCATGTCCCATGGCTATGTTAAATAACCAGAGGGATCCAGAGGGTAATTACAGTGCACATAATATTCTTATTCATGCACATAGACATACCTAGAATTCAGACATGACCACAGTCTTAGATAATCGACCTGGTCAACAACATGTTGGACATTCCTTGAAGAAGTTATGGGTGACGAAGCTGATACTTGTGCGATTCCCACTACCTTTGCATACCTTTGCCCAAGAATTCACCCTTAGATTGACGACAAAAATCCACAACAACGGGGATTGGATTGATGATTTATGAATTAACATTGACTGATCATTTAAAAAATCCATTTGCTTTACACACAATCCTTTTCAGTTGAACGGTCCCTAGTCTGGGATACTGAGAGTCCCGGCTCAGGTGGATGTTGACGAAGTTGAGGGTTGGTGGGAAAAGGCCGATGCCCACCTCGCTTCCCATGGGTCTGTTGGTGATGTCAAAATGTGCAGATTTCTGGATGAAATTGGCTGAATTGAGGCTACCCTCCGGCAATCAAACATGGCTTGCTGGATAATCTCCCATTTATACAATTTTATAAATGATCTTCCCAGCTATAAACCATCTTCTGATTACTGGAGATTATACCCATTTCTTACACCAGGTCAAACATTCCCTTTGTGACAACTCAAAATATTTGGAGAGATCCTTTGTATTGAGCCAGTTTGATCCAGCTGCCCATCAGAAATGAAAACTCTTTGGCAAATGCGGCAAATGTGTGTAGTCTACCACCCTGAAACATCAGTTTTTGTATTTTTGTGTAACAAAAATGGGGTGTTGCCCACCAGCATTGATGCTGACATCTACCGTTTCGAGTCCAATGGTAATTCCATGTAATTCCATCTGAATCCTCCACTACTTTGTGAAGCTGCTGAGGTTTGTCTGAAAATAGGGTTCTCCCAAAATCCAATTTCAGACATCCACAATCATGGTTCAGTTCTCCTTCAAACCCTAGTTGGGCCTACCAAACCTTATCATGGTTTTCCTTCAAAGGGCCAGTTTATGGGGATAACCCCGTTTCAGACATCCATGAAGGTGCCAGCAATAGACGGTAAATGATAGTGTTCCAATCATAGCTTATGGATATGAACTGACAAATATTTTTTTTGCATATGTTGGCTTAGATAAACATTTAGGCAGGTTTGTTTTGTGTTCAAAGATATTCACTATCTTTGCACTATTTTTGAATGTAGTTGGTACACAAGCATTTTATCTTCACCCCAACATGTAGACGCATTGACACATACCAACAAAGGACAATCCCTAAAGTTATGTTAGTCAGGATGTCCAGTCGTTAACTTGTGTTGAACAAACAAGCAAACGAACATAGGATTGTTCATTTGTTCTCCTGAAATTCCTGAACAAACCCTCACTAAGTTCGAGATTGAACATGATTGAACTGTCCATGAAGATATGAAATCAGCAGTCACATGGCCAATCTGAAAAACGTCCTGCTTAAATATGTATCACATATACAGTACCTACATGAGATCATATGTATAATATATATATATATATAGATATGTACATCAATAGGATTTAAAAATACATCATAGAAACTATAGTATACATATATATATATATTTATTTATTATATATCCACTTACATGACATATTATATATAATACATCACATAGAATCCATTGAAGATCCCTAACATTCTGAAGGCTTTTCCGTAGCTTTTGCGAGGCCACAAGACACGGCTTCAGCCTGGCTTGTATTGAGCCAGATGTACGGGAGCCCAGCGCCACGAGTCACTGCGAGGTGTGTTTTCATGCGGGAAACACATGGGAAGAACATGGGAAAAGTGGAACAAAACCATGGAAACAAATATTCACTGGATTGGTCAATGGGAAAATTTTAGAGGAAACCCATATATTTCATGGGAAAATCCATGATTTCCTGTAAATTTTCCCTTAAACCAATCCAATGAAATATGGAAAACATGGAAGGAAACACTGGACAACTATTTGTTTTCACAACTTACACGCCTTTTTGTCTACGTCATTGCGTCATTGCCTTGGTTTTGGGACCCGAAAGGAATACTATTCGATGATGACCATCAAATGGCGATATCAAATGGATACTGTAGCATTGAGGGATTAATGTGGTAAATACAACACCCAAAACCTTTTTTTCGGGGTATGATTCTTCGAGTAAAGGGGGGATATAGTTGATTGTCGGGTTTACTACGTTATTGATCATATAAATGCCATGGTCAATAGTTGGATTATATGCTGGGAGATGGTCATATCTACCCATCAATAAATGTATGTTTCCCCCGTGTCTGGAATCCGTAGTCATAGTTGGACTACCATACCATAGTGACTTGGCATTTTTTGACCATGGCGTAGCAAAGATGTCACCTGGGACCCCGCTTGGCGAGGCAAAGGCCAAGAAAGCTGCCTGATCCACTCAACTTCTACTAGTCACATCTCACCTTTTCCTGCAGCGGAGTTTTTCCAGAGATCAGGTGTAGCATTTTTGGGGCTGACAGCATTTGGAAGTCAATCAACCGCAAGAATCAAATATAGTTCAGGATGGACTATAAGGAAAGCCTTTCGCCGGAAGAAACCGTGCCAATGTTTTATCAGCGTATACGACGTATGTATATACGCATAGTAATATCATATAAAAATAAGTAAACATATAAAATTATATTATTGTTATATATGATGTTAGATTTATGCATGAGTGGAGGGACGCTCTGAGCGAATGTTTTACAGGGTACTGCCATGATGGTCTACCAGACCAGTTGGAGATAGCGGCAAATTGTACCTGTAATCCAATGAAAAAGTTGACTGGTTTCAAATGGTTGCAAAGAAACGCGACTGAACACTGATGGATTTGTACAAAAGTAGGGTACCCGGAAATCACACGGTTTATCCTTGAACATGTTGTATCATTTTTCGGATATGGTTTGGTAGATAAGTAGATAAGCTGTTTCACAGAGACAAGGTAGGGCCTCCGTGAAACAATTGGTTTACTTTAATCCAACCGTAAAAGTATTCACCACAATTCACCGATGCATTAAACATTAAACCCATCCATTAGTCCAGTTTTTCAACCAGTTTATCAATATCAACTGTTGAGGACCACGCTTCGCATAGGGCAATGGCGTTCTCTTCTGTTTTTTTCGGTAACTCGCACCTTGGGAAAAGCTCCATCATCGCGGCACGTAATTTCAGAGCAGAAAATTCTCAAATTGGGAACCGCTCTCCCCGGACAGCGCGACGGAGCCGCATTGACCGAGAGATTTGTTGCACATTTTCGGACAAACCTTTGGGCCACGAATGCATAGTGGAGAAAAGCTGCAAACGCATGCTCAAATGGGTATGGCTTAAGAACATCAATGAAGACTTCAAAACAGTGGTTGAATGTGGTTGAATGATTACTAGCAGTTACTAGCAAGTATCAATGTCGTGGATTCATTATTAAGAACCCTACCAAGTATGTATTATGTGCTGATCCATAGACGAATGGAAGCTCAACCCTTTCTATTGTCAGGTACAGTACACTGGTTGTTTTGCCAAACAATACCTTATTTGTGTTCAGCACATGTTTAGCATGTCCAAGTCAAAGCTAAACTGAAGTCACCTGAATCAATTCTTGTTGGCCAAACACTCACAACTTCCCGATGTTCTTCTTCTCAATCCCTATGCGAAGGGACCCTGAAGTTCTGTTTGTTGGTTTATTTGCACCATGGTTCATCCAACCAACTCTACAATACTCCCCCCAAATATAGAAAAGCAAATGATCACTACAAATTAGCCCTATGTACTATGTAGTAGGATTTTACTGTTCTGCATATATTCATGAGATGCCTATGACGGTATGACCCATATGACCCCGGCTTACCGGGGGCTACGCCCGAAACGACATCCCCCAGCTCGGTCCATCAGCTCCATTGCAAATCTTCGCTCGAGAGTGGTAAGTAAGTTGCCTAAGCTGGGTAAAGGTTGATCTGGGAGCATCAGTGCATATGTTCCTATGCTATGGCCTTTGCTATGGCCGTATGGAAGATCTGTGGCCTAGTTTAATCAGAAACAACGGTTCAAAATTGACCACAGTTCACAGTCTGGAAATCAGGCCTGAAGTTCGACATGGGACCCAAAGAATTGCCAGCTTTGACAGGAATGGCAATGATTCCAAACCTCCCACTTGGATAGAGGAGGAATTCACAGTAAGCCTCCCACGATTGATTGTACAACACAGGGTTTCCTGATGTTTCCTCTATTATTGTTCCTTGACCATCCTTAACCAAAGAAAAGTAAAGTTGCCAGATTCTGATTGCAAGGAAAACTATGAAAAAGTGACATCGTGCTGACCCTGCCAGCCTACCAGCCCCTGTGCGGTGCGAATTCTTCGATTTTCTGGGCCTTTAAAAACCGTCCAGGTTGGCCCCTGACAGCGACCCCGCCCCCTCAACTTTGGAGGAAAATGTGGTGCTTGGGTTAAAGGGTTGAAGGGTTGAAGTACCAGGCCGTTTGGATGCTGATAACCAGGTTGGTTGATTGATTTACGGTGTGTACTCCATATTCCACACATTTTTCTCTGTACACATAGCAAAAGACAGAGGTGTATGCGTCTATGTCTATGTCGATGTGCATGTTTCAAAAAATACAGTATGTTTGGGATGAAAACTAAATCAGTAAAAATCAGTAACGAGAAATAGGATTGGACGAACTACCTTCATGCTGGCTTTATGTGCCTCACTGAGGCTTGTAATGGGAAGATCATGATATGTCTGTAGTTGGATTTGTGGCCCTTCCTGCAAGTTTGGAGGGCCGTTTTTTGTAGCGCACACATGTTTGTATTAATTTCAATTGTGTAATTCTTCATAGCCATGCAAACAAATATGAAAAGCTGTCGACTTCCCTGTATGAAAACTTTCTGGAGGGTAAAGGGCCATAAATTGGGAAGAGAACTGCAAAACAACCTAAGGATATCAGTGCTGTGAAGACATTTAAAACAGTTGGAAACCCGAAAGAAATTGACCCTCCAGAAATCAAACGTACAAATGGAAAATCCACCATTTATAGATGATTTTCCCATTAAAACCGCCATTTCTAGGGGTTTCCAATTGCTATGTTCGATGACTTTCCCAGCTATAAACATCCATAGCGGATCTCCTGGGCCCATCCGCACCTCGCAGGTGAGTTACCTCAGAGGCCGTCGCTGTAAGAGCGACGCCACGGACAAGCTCCAGGTGCGAAGCGGGGGTCCTTGTGGAGGTCATTTGAGGCCCCCAAATCATCCATTTTCATCGGATTTTCATAGGATTTTCATAGGATTTTCCATCATAAACCATCCAGCTATTGTGGTACTTCCATTTTTTTTTTTGAAACCCCCAGGTATGAAAATTGCAAATCAGATGATTTCTTTCAATGCAAGTTTTGTGAAAGAACAGTTCTTGTGATTTTCCTTCTCATGAAACTTTTTGGGGTGGTTCAACAAGTGAGAAATTAGAGATTCGCCATGATTCTCCCGAAATCAAATGTAACACTGAACCAGACATGTTCACTTTGATAGTAATGAATTTCATCTTCCAAGCCCCAGTTTTGGGCTTCTATGTTACCCCCTTTCGCCAGTTAGATTGGAGAGATCAACCGGTCGATTCCTGTCGCTCTTTCCAGCTCAAGTGGCCTGCAAAAGACATCAGTTTTCTCACATAGTGCATGAGTCTCTTGACAAATATATGCTTCATTATGCTTCATAAGTGTTGACAAACATGTCTTGATTGTTAATTGTTCAAATAGTTGCATTGGTACATATTGGTACATAAGTTGATGTTTTACAATTCATGGATTGATCATTGATCACAATTCCAGAGGTTTGCACGCGTTGCCACTATACATCTGATTTTCGTCGCTAAAACTTTCAAGTTGGCCAATGCTTCGACGTGACTGCGAAACGCTATGATGAAATTCAATCTCCTTGCACCTGCGCCTCGGTCACTGGATGATCCCAGAAGTTTGGCTGGGAATTGCTGCTGACCCATAGCATTTTCTGAGATCTTCTGAGGGATAATCCAAAGCCCACAAGAAGATTGCAGAATAATTGACGACCACTTTAGTAGGATTTTACTTTTTCTGTCTTTTTTGGGAAGGGGTTGCTATTAACAATAGCTAGCTAAGAAAAACCTCAGTTCCAGGATCATCCAAGTGTAGTGTGTACAGTAGGTGAATCAGTTTTTATACGAGTGTCATCGTGTCATGGCACCGCAGAACACAAGGTAGTTGTGATCGCACGTTGCTTCTTTTGTGTTCACATCTCACACTTATTGCGCGGCTAGGTATTTGTATCTTGGTAGATCTTGATTGAGCATGTTTGTTTTCCAGATTTTTCTTGCCACAAATGATCAATCACAATTGAATACTTCACCAGCAGAAAATTGAAGGGTCTTGTCGAGCTTTGCTGTTTACCTACCAACAGCACATGAACATCCGCTGGTCTCAAACAACTGTGAGTTGAAAGAATGATTGAAATCTCACCCATTTGTGGTAATAGTCGGGATGGTTCATTCCTGTGCCGCATTAGACCCAAGATTCACTTGATTGGTTTAAGGGAAAATTTACAGGAAACCCCTATATTTGATGGGAAAATCCATGGTTTCCTGTAATTTTTCCCATTAACCAATCCATTGAAAGATGCATGAAACAGTGGAAATCCATCAAGGATTTCAGCATTGCCATGTTGAAAAACCAACGGGCACCGTGTCGCACTGAGGCTTTGCTGGGGCTGACTGCAGCAGCTCAGCTTGTTCATCCACCCGAATCATGGGTATTCAACCAACCCCCCCGAGGTGACCCCCTAACAATAAGTGTTTACAAAAAATCCAGTGGTTAGGTGGAAGCTAAGGAGCTGGGGATAGAGCTTCCCAACCACATGAAAGTTAAGGTCTTATAAACCAGGGAAGTGTCTATGAAGAACTTATTCACAAGCACTCACCATTGGGGGTCTCACAGATGCATGACCAAAGATGGTCTCGGAGGAGCAAAAAGGGTCGATCATTTGTGCTCCAGCCTCCCAAAGGTAGCCAAAGAATATGTTCCTCAAATTGAAAGGTCTACGGTATGAAAATAATTGAAAATATATAAGAGGGTTCTGAAAGTGTTTGTGGGTACAGCACAGATTGCTTGGGTACCTGTAGATTCAATGCGGGGAAATAGAACATAGACAATCATAGACAATTCACCTCAAAGAAACAAGACAAACAATGACAAACATATCTATGCAAATCTAAGTTTTGCCATGGTTGACAGAGATTAAATCTAATTCCAATCCCCGAAAGAACTTGGAAGCTGACACACATTCTGGGTTTGGGTTGTTTTTTTTTTTTCGAGCTTGGATTCTTCCAATTGTTTGTGGTTCCTAAGTTTGGGAAAGGAGACAAATGGGCAAATGATAGCAACCTCACAACTGCCAATCTCACAGCGACCTCACAGTGACTATGATATAGTTGGGACATAAGCGAGATCATCCCAAATCTGATTTAATTTATACTTTTATACCTCATGTTCTGGTTTTGGAATTATATACTCTAATTTACCTTGCGAAGTTGGGAATGCGATGATGCTGATGGATCACTTTACCTTCAGTGGCCCATATTTTTGTGGGGAATCTATTTTATGTGAACAAAAGGGCAGTGATCGGGTTTTTGACACACAGCTCCAGAAACCTTTGGTGAATCTTCAACTTCTCCTGGAAGAAAGCGGCCTAGAAGCCATTGGTGTGTCTGAGAATTGGGGATGCCTTAATTTCTGGCAATCTTACTCGGGAAACTGATGATAGTTCATGAGCTTCGGTTTGGGGTTCCAAATTTTCAGATGACCACTCTCCGTTTGTCGATCAAACCTCAGGCAGTGATTCAGAGCGGCGACTCCAGGGTAGAGGAGCCACAGTGGAGAGGAAGGTGTCGGGAGATGTTCACCGCATTTGATAGCGCGAAAATTTTCATCCCATCCCCCTACTATGACATACCCCCAATAGATCCAATACTAAACCAGGTATTCTGCGGGGTATTTGACGGTAAGGCAAAGGGAAGAGTAGAAATTGCCAGCTCTGTGGGTCTCTGGTAATATCCCAGATGTTGATCCAGCATGGATCATGGTTTGCCCAAAATGATGAAATAACATGAATTCACTGCGTATACATATATACATATCATATATACACATGTATACATACGGTTAGCGCTCGCTCTAGGGCCAAAATTCCAACCCGATTACCTCATTCAATGTCTTGTAGCTAATGTACGCAAGCCTGCAAGAACATTTGCAAAATACAATGACCATGACATGGCATAAAATGACATGACAACATGACATGACATGACATGACATGACATGACATGACATGACATGACATGACATGACATGACATTTATCTATCTACCTATCTGCCTATCTGCCTATCTGCCTATCTGCCTACCTGCCTATTTGCCTATCTGCCTAGCTAGCCAGCCAGCCAGCTAGCTAGCTAGCTATTTGTCTAGTATCCCAAAAGACATAAACGCAAAATCCCACCAACATAGTGACAATTGAACGTTCCTTGCTTTTGTGAGTTAGTGTACAACTATATACTATAATATATATATATATGTACAAACATCCATCCCACCAATCATCCATCTACTCCAGCAAAAACGACTTTCGTAGTAAGGTATGTCTATAGATATAGGATTTCACCTATATGTATAGAATGTAATATATATATATATATAGATTGATATAGATTATATATATCTACCATTTCTGCAGCTCCCAGGAGCATCACAGCCTCTCCTTGGAGGAGAGCCTGCTAAGTGTGGTGGCCCGTGCCACCGCCGCCCAGCACCGCAGCCAGGACGAGCTGACGCGCAGCGGGACGTGCGGTGTGGCGTTCGCAACAAAACATGGTGAGCTCCCGATCAAAAATGGTGATTTGACCAGCAAAAATAAAGATTTGACGATCAATAATGATGATTTTCCAAACAAAAACGGTGATTCCATCAAACATGGTGATTGAACAGATTTTGCCAGCAAACACATTGATTCGACCATGAAGTTTAACATGCAATCATTTGATTTTTTTTTACGTCAACTGATATTGTTTAACCAACCAGTTAGCAAGAAAAATGGATTATATACTTGGGATATAAGTGGCTCAAAATGGGTTCGCACCCTATTTTAGGACAAGCCCAATGGGATCAAAAGCCACAAGAATCAGCTAGGAGAGTGGAATTTTCCATGTACAAATTGGGTCTAACATGTTGCAGAAGCAGGTTTTTTCTACCACTTCTGGATCCATGGAACTGGGAGTTGAACATGAATCCAGATAGACCCACTTTGTTTAGTACAGGAACGGTCAAAGATATAGAAAAGTTGTTTGAACATCTTTTGCATGATTGTTCCCTCATGATTTTCACGTTTCCAGCGTGTCGATTGACATTCAGCAAAACCACCAACCGCAGGGTTTTCCAAAGATTTTGAAGCTTACAGTTCCCTTTGCGCCGACCAAAGCATTGAGTTGGTGACCTTTTTTATACCAGCATCACAGTGGCATTCGCCATGAGAGGTTTGACTGTTCAAATTGAAATTAGATGTGGTGTTTCTAGCTGCCGTCACGATATGATCACTACAGTATCATCCCCATGATTCTTTTCCCTGTGCATGGCATCACAAATATATTTACATTGAATCATAGTTACCATCTGTCGTTTGAGTCTTCACATCCCACTTTAGATCGACCACTCCCAAGGCGTGTCGCTTGCAAATGATTATGGCATGATTTGTCCTTCCATCCTAAAAGATCCGTTGGCATCAATCCGTTGGTTCAAAAAGCAGCTCGTGGATCAATCTGACATAATCTGACAGTTTGTTCGAGGAAACCATGATTGTTGTAACTGTTACCCTCCATTTGTTGGGAGGCATGCTGTAAGATGCGACATCTCCAGACCTCTGGGTATGCAGGGCATCCATCCACCTTGGAGGCCCATGGACATCCATTTACATGTGTATTGTGTCTACATTTCTATGTGTATATATATATATATATGTCATACATATACATATATATGTATATACATGTATAAACAGCATGTGTAGAAATAGAGTAGATGGAATTTGATTGGTTTGGATTCGTTTTGTTTAGGTTTGAGATACAGAGATATAGCACAGCATATCAGATACAGAGATTGAGATGGATTGCCCTCCAGGGCGAGATCGAAGAGCTCAAGTCTGCGTGTGTGGAGAATTTTCACCTGGTGGATACGGTCCTTTGATTGAAAGACTTGACCCCGGCGCAGAAAGGGGCCCATGCTCAGGGGATCTCACTTGGTACTGTAAGTCAAGTGGTTTAGGACCTATATAGAATCCCCCAATTCTTGAGACACACCCAGATAGCTAAGTTGGTTGTTAACTAGGCCCTTCCCGTGCGGAGGAAAGGGGAGAAGTCAGCGGTGAGAATAAGCAACCATGGAGACACCGAGATTCAAACACGGGACATCTAATACAAACGTGGGACTTTCACAGACCTAAATAGGCTTAGTACCAACAAAGACCAATCATATTGTGGATATCAGCAAGACAAACATCAACATCAGATGATGCCAATGAATTACAAACCTGGATTTGGTAGTGGGATGTAGTGGGTCATTTTTGGCTGGGTCATTTGTATACGCTTCACCACCATCCTTTTTTTTTCTGAGGACAGGGACAAGAGATTGTCGTTTCCTGGATGCACGGGAGGAGTGGAGAAGTAAGGAAGGAAAGGGAATATATCCAGCGGGGCAACTCCAGTTGAACAAATAATTTCATGGCCGAATGCGATGTGGAATATCCGCAAACATGTATTTCCAACGTTAATCAAAATTGTAGCTTCATATGCACCATACATGAAGCACAAGGAATGAGTTAGCAGTGAGTGCAGTTTGTGTGAAATACGCTTCTATTTGTTGCTAAACACACCAATTTATCGGCTTGGTCTCAATTTCTGTGGGTATGTTCCCTCCATTTACTAACATTTACTAACCAAAGGTCCTCATTGCTAAGTTGAATCATGTTGAATTTCTTTTGAAACAATGGAGTTTTTTCCTTGCGTCACTGAGCGTTGTTGCCTGGTTGGAGCCACGTTTATAACAATCCATCATGTTTCATCAAAACGTCAAATTTCTGGTTGGAAATGTTTGAAACAGGCTTTGACGCTTTTCTCCGGTTTTTGCTGCTGAAGCAGGGTGTCCAGCTGATTACATGATTGGGCCTCGTTTGGGGGCCGCGCTTGAGATCTGGGCACCAAACGTCAATTTGAAGCAACCAAACTCAGAGCTGTGGATTCATCGATTGGTTGGTGCTTTTGAGTACCCGCCGGCAACCAAAAATGGCAATTGAACATCCGCTATAAATGCAAAGCTCTATAGGACCATCAACTATCAATGGAGGATTTTCCACTACCATGTTTGACTACGAGATGGTAATTACGATTGACTATGCCCCGATTTGTGTTCACATTTTTGGGTTGTATGTTTCTGGTACTCCGGTATATAGTCTCACTGAAAAACTCTGCCTCTACGTGGACATGTACACTAACTGCGCAAAATTGGATGGTGACAATCATTCCTTGGGTTTCTTGATTCGCTTTGCATTGAATCAAGCAAGTGATCTTCGGTTTGTGGAGAAACATCACCATCCTTTTTTTTTTGTGGTTTTGCAGTTTTGCCGTCATTTTCTACTTTGGTTGATCCGCAGCATTTCTCTGGAGAAGCAAGCTCATGAAAAAGTTGAGGTTGCCAGAGTTCCAACACTTCTTGAAGATCATGGGTGAGAAGCATGGCTTTTGACAAGCCGCAGCTTCATGGCGATTGATTAATTATTGTTCACCGCGGGCAACAGGGGTGGCTCATAGTTGAGGAATGGAAAATTAATTGCAGGTGAAACAGGTAATTCAGGAATTGTGAACTTACATGACAAGCAAGCTTTCTGGATATGTCAGAAGTATTTTTCACAGAGCCAGAGCATGAGAAGGGGATGTGTGCTCTGTAGTTGTTTTCTTCCGTGTGTCCGAACTATTTGCTGTTTTCCAGCTTGTGAATTCAATCTTCGATGACACCTGAATGGTTTACCCCACCCTTGGACGTAACTCAACAGGTTCAGAGGAGAAGTCTGATATTGCTCCCAATCAAATCCCAAACCGTGGGCCCAAATGATAAACATCATAGACTCATGATGCACTTCAATAATTAAATGTCAAAATTTCTGGCAAATGTTTGGGAACTTTGGTATACACAGATAGATATGTATATACCCACATGAATCTACCAAATAAGATTGATTACATAATTTCTGACATGATCGTTCTATGGGTCATTCACCCTGGTACCCTGAAGTGTTCACACCAAAATATCTGGTTGCAACTGCATGTTCATCCATGTTGACCCGTTCTCACATAGATTATCAATGATTGTTTTAGGAACCATTCTATATTCATACATTTGTTGCTTAGACCAATTAAATGATATTCCCAGTTGTGTCCCAGTCGGGGTGCAGTTGCACCAATAAGTGGTTAAACAAAACCCGGAGCATACCATATCTATAGGAGCCCCATGTCCCAAATTTTATAGAATCCCATGGTTATACCCATAAGACTAACCCCAACAAAGCACCCCCAAGTACGGTGTGGCTGTTTGCCAGCAACTCTCCTCACCAAACAAGCTTGCTCAGGCCATCATCACTACGCGACACAAAAAAGCGCTGTTTGGCGCAGAGAAAAAACGGCGCAGCGGTCTTTAGATTGTGCCCTCTCTTTGGTTGTCCATCATAGCTATAGAACATTACCATGTTAGATTGGTAAATAATCTATCAATGGGGCACGTTCCATAGCTGTGTCAAATTACCCGAGGGGCCAAGGGTAATGTTTGGGAATTTCCGAAATTTATTTAAGGGCTGCCGCCCCTGCCGCCGACCCCGGAGAAAAAAGCAGCCCCGCACGGACCATGCGATGACAAACGAAAAAAATGACACAAATGAGGTATCCACAGCCTCCTCCCCACACACAGACAGAAGCGCAAAGAAGCAAGAGACGGCAACTGCGCCAGCCCACTGCATTCAAATGCCAAACATGCCACTGCAACAGCACGGTGATAGCGCAAGCCCCAGGCTGTATACGTACAAGTGCCCTTATTGCCAAAGGCAAGTGAACAGCGACGTCGCAACTGGGCAAGTAGAAGCACCAGGGCAGCACTGTGGGGCGCGTTTTCACGTCCGCAATGGAGAAGTAAGCCGCCGCTTTCGTCACATTTGCCCTACCTGCCAACAAGAGGTGTCAAGTAGCAAGCCTTTGGGGCAAATAAGGATATCACATAAAAAGCCAAATGGGAAAACATGTCCTACGCAATCGTGGCAAGCAAGAAACTCTTAAGCTTCTATCCTATGTCTGGAGCTTGCTACTGTTGTTTGCTGCTGCTGTTATAGGGCANCACTCGAAACGCCCAAACACTACTTAATTTCGTATCAAAGACGTGGTCAAATATAGAGCATCCTAAAAGGCTTCACATGTCTTCTGAAATCGTAAAAGGGCCAACAGCTGTTGACTGGCTCCTGCTTAGGGCACCACTCGAAACGCCCAAACACCACCTAATTTCGTGTCAAAAACGTAGCAAAATATAGCATCCTAAAAGGNACAGCTGTTGACTGGCTCCTGCTTAGGGCACCACTCGAAACGCCCAAACACCACCTAATTTCGTGTCAAAAACGTAGCAAAATATAGCATCCTAAAAGGCGTTACGTGTCTTCCTGCTGTTTTTCGCTGCTTCTATGGGGCACCACTCGAAACGCCCAAACACCACCTGATTTCGTGCCCAAAACACATGGAAAGTTGAAAAAAAAAGTGCCTAACGTCCCTTTTGAATTCCTATAGAATGAAAACATTTGGCACGCTGCAGGCGTGCTGCTACTGCAGGCGTGCTGCTGCACTCGAAACGCCCGCTCCTGCTTGCGATTGTTGTTTGCTGCTGGTGTTATATAAGGCACCACTCGAAACGCCCAAACACCACCTAATTGCGTGTGAATTCCTATAGAATGAAGCCATTTGGACTTGGACATTTGGAACGCTGCCACCAGCTGTNCAAACACCACCTAATTGCGTGTGAATTCCTATAGAATGAAGCCATTTGGACTTGGACATTTGGAACGCTGCCACCAGCTGTTGACTGGCTTCTGCTCCTCGTGGCTCGTGCTTGCTGCTGTTTTTCGCTGCTTCTCTGGGGCACCACTCGAAACGCCCAAACACCACCTAATTTCGTGCCCAAAACACATGGAAAGTTGGAAAAAAAAAGTGCCTAACGTCCCTTCTCAATTCCTATAGAATGAAATGCTTGCTGCTGTTTTTCGCTGCTTCTNAGTTGGAAAAAAAAGTGCCTAACGTCCCTTCTGAATTCCTATAGAATGAAATGCTTGCTGCTGTTTTTCGCTGCTTCTGTGGGGCACCACTCGAAACGCCCAAACACCACCTAGTTTCGTCCCCAAAACACATGGAAAGTTGAAAAAAGAAGTGCCTAATTTGGACTTGGACATTTAGAACGGTGCCACCAGCTGTTGACTGGCTCCTGCTCCTCGTAGCTCGTGCTTGCTGCTGTTTTTCGCTGCTTCTCTGAGGCACCACTCGAAACGCCCAAACACCACCTAATTTCGTGCCCAAAACACATGGAAAGTTGGAAAAAAAAGTGCCTAACGTCCCTTCTGAATTCCTATAGAATGAAAACATTTGGCACGCCCAAACACCACCTAATTTCGTGCCCAAAACACATGGAAAGTTGGAAAAAAAAGTGCCTAACGTCCCTTCTGAATTCCTATAGAATGAAATGCTTGNCAAAACACATGGAAAGTTGGAAAAAAAAGTGCCTAACGTCCCTTCTGAATTCCTATAGAATGAAATGCTTGCTGCTGTTTTTGCTGCTTCTATGGGGCATCACTCGAAACGCCCAAACACCACCTAATTTCGTGCCTAAAACACATGGAAAGTTGGAAAAAAAAGTGCCTAACGTCCCTTTTGAATTCCTATAGAATGAAATGCTTGCTGCTGTTTTTGCTGCTTCTATGGGGCATCACTCGAAACGCCCAAACACCACCTAATTTCGTGCCCAAAACACATGGAAAGTTGGAAAAAAAAAGTGCCTAACGTCCCTTCTGAATTCCNTAGCTTTCATTTTTTTTGCTGCTGTTGTCAGCCTCGAAGAAAACACTTGCTGCTGCAGCTGCTGGGACTACTGCTAGAAGCTTGCTGCTGCTGCTGCTGGGACTGCTCCGGCTGCTCCTGCTGCTGCTGCTCCTGGAGGCTCCCGAAAAGATGCCTAACGTTGCTCTTTGGATCCTT
>BGPT01000236.1:363914-395071 GCA_003297045.1 Symbiodinium sp. clade C Y103
GAATGAAATGCTTGCTGCTGTTTTTCGCTGCTTCTGTGGGGCACCACTCGAAACGCTCAAACACCACCTAATTTCGTGCCCAAAACACATGGAAAGTTGAAAAAAAAACTGCCTAACGTTGCTTCTGAAACCCTAGAAAAAGAAGAAATTTTTGGAGATCTAGCTCTCATCATTGGATCTGGATCTAGCTTTCATTTCTGCTGCAGCTGCTGGGACTACTGCTAGGAGCTTGCTGCTGCTGCTGCTGGGACTGCTCCGGCTGCTCCTGCTGCTGCTGCTNGCTGCTGCTGCTCCTGGAGGCTCCCGAAAAGATGCCTAACGTTGCTCTTTGGATCCTTTTTGCTGCTGTTGCTCACCACCTTCGAAAAAAAACACCTGCACGGGCCGCACTACCTAACGTCGCTGCTGCTGCCTGCTGCTGCTCCTGCTGCTGCTGCCTGCTAGCTTTGGCTGTTGTTGTTGCTGTGCTCAGCTGCTGCTGCTGCCTGCTAGCTTTTGCCAGCTGCCTGCTGCCTGCTGCTGCTCCTGCTGCTGCTGCTGCAGCTGCTGGGACTACTGCTAGGGGCTGCTGTTAAACAGCCAAAGAAAACACCTGCCGAGGGCTGGCGGCTGCTGCTGCGGGCTGGAGCCTNTGCTGCTGCAGCTGCTGGGACTACTGCTAGGGGCTGCTGTTAAACAGCCAAAGAAAACACCTGCCGAGGGCTGGCGGCTGCTGCTGCGGGCTGGAGCCTGCTGCTGGAAGGCTGCTACTCCTGCTGCTGCTGCTGCTGGGGGCTGCTGCCGATGCGAAAATCGCGCCGCTGCTGCCTGCTGGCTTTTGCCAACTGCCTGCTGCCTGCTGGCTGCTCCTGCTGCTGCGTTCAAACAGGCTGCTGCCTGCTAGCTTTTGCCGCTGCTGCTGCCGCCTGCTAGCTTTTGCCAGCTGCCTGCTGCCTGCTGCCTGCTGCTGCTAGCTGCATAGAGAGCTGCTGCTGCCTGCTAGCTTTTGCCAGCTGTTGTAGTTGTTGTTGTTGTTGTTGTTGTTGTTGTTGTTGTTGTTGTTGTTGTAGTACCTCTCTGTGTTGTAGTACCTCTCTGCCCTGACGCGCTCCCCCTTGCGTTGCCGGGGTCGGCGGATATGTGGGAATATATGGGAATTTGGATTGAGGGAACTGTAACTCTGCGCAAACGGTTATAATTCAGCCAGAAAAAGTTCTGCGTTTTTCTCGCCACGACTATATTGATTGGTGCTTGCAGATTCTTCGTTCTATCCCGGCTTGGGCTGATGATCATTGTCGGCATTGGTTTAAGTCAGGCCAAAGACGTATTCTTGAAATTGAATTAAGTGAACACTAAGAGGAACCTCCAAATATTTGGCTGGCTGGTATCCTGCAACTTTCTCGTTCAATCCATGTCTAAACAAAATCAGCGATTCACAGCTATGGAGCTGAGGTGGCCCAGGTTCACCCTTCCCCCCCTGAGTTCGAATGAGTTTGACTTCTCGTGGCCATCTCTCGGATTGGAACCCCAAGGCTGGGGTCTGGAAGATCATGCCCTCTGGACTTGTTGAACTCAGACCCCTGACGCATTGTATGTGGGAGCCCCACAAATTACCAGCAGCTTGCGGTGTTTTTTTGGTTGTGGAAACATTGAGCCCATGCAGAAGGGCTCCTTTGACATTCAAGTTTTGTGAAAGATGCACCTTCGGCCCAACAATTTGCAAAGAGAGAACAATGCCACAATTCAGGGACTGCAAGAAAAGGACATAGAAACAGGGATCCCGTGGTTCGCATCGATTCGCATCGATTCGAAAAGGGGGCAATGAACCGCGAAGCGGTTCGCATCGGTTCGGTTCCGGCGCGGTTCGTGTGTAAATGTTGGACATGGGTCAACCTAATTACCTTCAACTAGGATGATACTTTTCATGGGCTTTTTGAACATAGGTTACTCCAGAAAAGTTTTTGAAATACATTCAAATACCGAGGGCGTCGTCTTCATTCAGCTTTTTTGTAACGAGTTTGACCTCCCAAACGGGACGCTGCACAAGGTTGCTATCTTGAACTCATGATCCAAGAAAAAGCCTCTAGAGATTGCTTCGCATGTGACTGCTCAGAATGTAGCAGCGATTGGCCCGCGTTACCGCACTCATGAGATTGAAAGGCTATGCTGCTGAAGCATCCGTTGAATTGGGATGATCAGCCCCTTCTAACTAGAAATGTGGGTCGGGTGCGCCTTTTTTTGCGAAACAAAACTTAGGGCGTCATTGAAAACGCAACCCAGCCAGCACAAGCTGCGATTTTCCTTGGATCATCTTAGACCTACAAAGTTCGCTGTTTGTTGCTTCAGCGCAAAAACGCGGGCGTAACCAATGTAGATTGTGGGGAGATGTGGGGAGCCTAGTGGTTGAAAAGGGGCGTTCGAATTTCCATCCTGTGGTTCGGCGCCATTCTTCAAAACAAGCAAGGGCATTTCATTTTGAGGCTCTTAGATTCGCAGTGACCAGGGTGTGGGGTTAAATCTTGCCCTCAAATTCTTGGATGGAGAATTTACCCACCCTGCGGCCCGCGTGGTGTTCGATTTAGACCCATACATGCACCCAGAAAGGGAATGACCCCGCCAAATATATGCACATACAGCAACCCCCAAAAAGATAGAAAAGTAACAACCGACGAATACAACGGTAATTGATTTTTCTACCTTAAAGAAAAATATCCCAATATCCAAGCGACTAAACGGCGCATCATCACGCCACGATGATCAGCGCCGAGGCCACCAACATGGCGACATTCATGTGCCTTTGGCTACAGAAAGCGTCAGTGCGTGGCAATTTTGTATCGGACAGAGCACTGGTTGGGAGGGATCGGCTGCGAGCTTTTTGTTTCTGTATTCCCTCCTAGCCATTGGGGGCCAAGGTGCTACTTATATAGTTACTGAGAGTTTCCCAACTGCATGATAGCAATGCAAGAGGGTGTTGTTTTTTGTCCGGTGCAAACTTCGTTGCGCGCAGGAAAATTCATGCTAAACATGTTCTGATGAGCAACGGTTGATAGGAAGTGAGGGGGCCACAGTCATGGGGAAACACCATCTTGAGAAACCGCCCAAAGGCGGAGCACCGAGCAAGGGGCTTTGAATTTGTTTTTCTCTCCAAAAATGAGCCGCCGCCAACATATTTAAAATCATCATCACCACCACAACCGTTATCATCATTATCATCACTACTGCCATCTCCAAATTTGGGCCAACGTCTATTTATGGCGGGCGCATACGGGCGCTAATTCCAATATTTTGAAAGTTACATTCAGAACAGCCTCGCCCTGGATCTAATGTCATTTGCCATATCATGCAAGTAGCTAGCCACTGGCGGTAGAGGTTTGTCAAAAAATATCCCACAGGCCCATAATCCAATGGTTAATCCCAAATGTCCCAATCAAACTGATATTTTCTTGGGATATATCCTCCAGTAATTTAACATAACTATAGAAAACTGCCAGCTTACAGATGATATACTGTGATGAATCTCTTGAACATGTTGATGTTCCATAACCATACCAGTAGTACCGCACAAGGCGGTGGCGGAAGTTTCAGAATAGGAAACCTATAGGAGAGGTTCGTTGTTGTGAGTCATGGATGGCAGAGCAGATCNTCAGAATAGGAAACCTATAGGAGAGGTTCGTTGTTGTGAGTCATGGATGGCAGAGCAGATCCACTGATGGATCAAAAGGTGGTTGGAGCGTCGGCCTATGTATCTGTCTATCGATCTGCCTGCCTAACTAGCTGACTAACTGACTAACTGACTAACCGACTAACTGACTAACCGACTAACTGACTAACTGACTAACTGACTAACCGACCAACTGACTAACTGACGAACTGACTAACTGACTAACTGACTAACTGACAAACTGACCAACTGACTAACTGACTAACTAACTAACCGACCAACTGACTAACTGACTAACTAACTAACTAACTAGCTGACTAACTGACTAACTGACTAACTGACTAACTGACTAACTGACTAACTGACTAACTGACTAACTAACTAACTAACAAAGTAACTAACTAACAAACAAACTAACTAACTAACTAACTAGCTAGCTAGCTAACTAACTAACTAACAAACTAACTAACTAACTAACTAGCTAACTAACAAACTAACTAACTGACAAACTAACTAACTAAGTTGCTAAGTTGTTAAGTTGTTCAATTGTTAAGCGGTTAAGTTGTTAAGTTGTCAGTTTAGTTAGTTAACTGACTTCTCAAAATTTTCTTAAAACCCTCAGTTTTTTTGACACTTTTGACTTCCAAATGTGCCTGGCGCCACAACGGCGTGCACGTTTTCGACATCGAATCATCATCGAATCATCATCGAATCGTCAAAAAGTGGTCCGAGACCCTCACGTTTTTACGATTTTCACTTCCAAATGTGCTTCGCGCCACAGCGCCGTGCACTTTTTCGACATCTCAACTTCCAAAAGTGGTCCGAGCATGTGGTGTGTTTAACATTTTTACTTCCAAATGTGCTTCGCGCCACAGCGCCGTACATTTTTTCGACATCTCAACTTCGAAAAGTGGTCCGACCATGAGGTGTTTTGTACATTTTCACTTCCAAATGTGCTTCGCGCCACAGCGCCGTACACTTTTTCGACATCGCAACTTCCAAAAGTGCTCCGGAGCTGACAGTTTTTAACACTTTTTGCTTCCAAATGTGCTTCGCGCCACACCGCCGTGCACTTTTTCGACATCTCATCTTCCCAAAGTTGTCCGACCGTGACAGTTTTTAACCCTTTTTACTTCCAAATGTGCTTCGCGCCACAGCGCCGTGGACTTTTTCCACATCTTAACTTCCAAAAGTGCTCCGGAGCTGACAGTTTTTTACTTCCAAATGTGCTTCGCGCCACAGCGCCGTGCACTTTTTCCACATCGAAACTTCCAAAAGTGGTCCGAGACCGTCAGTTTTTAACACTTTTTNCATTTCTCATCTGCCAAGATGTCTCCGCACCCGCCGCTTTAGCGAGCCTACTTTTCGACCCTCCGGAGCCACAAAACATTGGAAAAACACAGTGTTTCGGGACTGTCCTACCTTTTCGCACACCTGCATCTCTTCTCTTCTGACTTTCTCATCTCTTATCTTCTCTCTTCTGACTTTCTTCATCCTCTGACTTTCTTCATTGCTGTGCTTTTCCATCTGTCCATATTGTCGGAAGTTTGACTTCTAAACTTCCTTCGTTCAAATTACCAGAAGGTGCATAATTTCTTTTGACAACCCAGGAGATACGTTGACCCCAATTGAACCCTTTATGGAAAACCAACTATGGCACATCATTTTTCCAGGAAAACCCATGGATTTATACATTTAATTGGTCGGAAGGTACTGTTCTTATTGAAGCGGTTTACTATGTCCAGATGCGGAAATGACTGTAATATGGTGGGTTGAACCCAGTTGCCCATCATTCGAAATTTGGTTTTCCCCAAACAGCGTGTCCACACTGAAGGGGTTCCTACGGTAAGGGTAAAGGCTCGGTGTGGTCAGGGTGCGTGAAGTGCGCAGGCTCACACAAAGTGGGGGTTGCAGTTTTGGGCTGGTTCATGCTGGTTCTGGGCTGGGCATTTTTCCTGTAAATTCTCGTATAAAAGTTCCCTTCTGAGATGTCCATGTGCGTTTCGATAGGCTCGCACGGATTTGCGTCTGGACGTTGGTCTCATGTCGAAAGGTGTCGTTTTACCAGCGTGACGTACTCGTTTTTTGAGCTATGTCCATTCCGTGTGGCAGGCGTGGGACATCCGGGGCATTTGGAGGTCTGAAGCTTCGTTTTGTGTGGCAGGCGCACGACATCGGACACTTTTTCATCCGCGTGGCAGGCGTGGGGCATTCTGCACGTTGCTCAAGCGTTGGCAGGCGTGGGTTATTAATGAGAGGTGCTTTCGAAGGTTAACTTTCGTGGCAGGAGCAGTATTTGGTGAACTTGGACGACGTTTTCAAAGGGTCGAAAGTCGCGTTTTGTGAAACTGTCGTCGATTTTGATTTGGGACATGATGATGATTTCGCGTGGCAGGCGCAGTACTTCGATGACCTCGGGCTTATTTGTTGTGGCAGGCGCAAGACCTCGTGGACCTCCACAAAAAAGTGGCTGAGACCTATATAGGTAAAACGTCGTTTTTGAATGCTTTTGACATTTTCAATGTTCATGTTTCGTGGTGCAAGCAATGTTTTGTGAGAATCTATAACACGTGCTCGCGCAACCCTCTCGTCACTTTTTGTGCGCATCAGATCGCTCTTGCTGTGGCGCGGTGCGAATTTCGCAACTTCAGATGCAACCATTTCGCTCAAAATGGAGGTCGAACGTCAAAAACTTTTGCAAAATTGCGATTTCGGAACTTCAGATGCAACCCTTTCGCACTCGAACGTCAAAAACTGTTGTAAAAGTGCGATTTCGCAACTTCAGATGCAACCCTTTCGCACTCGAACGTCAAAAACTGTTGTAAAATTGCGATTTCGCAACTTGTCAAATTGCGATTCTGCAACGTCAGATGCAACCCATGGAGGTCGAACGTCAAAAACTGGCGTAAAATTGCGATTTCGCAACTTCAGACGCAACCCTTTTGCACAAAATGGAGGTCGAACGTCAAAAACTGGTGTCAAATCTTCGCACCTTCAGACGCACTTTTTTTGTGTAAAGACTTCTGTGTGTAAAAACTTCTGTGCGTAAAGGCTTCAGTGCAGAGATCTTGCCACAGAGACCTCTTATATAGAGATCCTGTACAGAGAGCTCTTATATGGAGATCTTCTGCAGAGACCTTGCCAAGAGACCTCTTGTAGAGATCTTGTACAGAGACTTTGCGTAGAGATCTGCTGGGGTCTTGCCAAGGGAGCTCTTGAGAGCCGCAGAGATCTCTGGAACAGATCTTGCCAAGAGACCTCTTATAGGGAGCTTGTACAGAGAGGTTCCCAAGAGGTCCCTTACAGAGATCTTGCCAAGAGAATAAAGAGATCTTGCAAAGAGATCTTGCAAAGAGATCTTGCCAGGACACCTCTTGTGAAGATCTTGCGCAGAGACATTGCAGTGAGATTTGCTGCAGACATCTTGCCAAGGGGTCTCTCACAGAGATCTTGCCAACAAAGCTAACAAAGCTCTTATAGAGAGCTTGTGCAGAGATCTTGCCAAGAGACCTCTTGCCAAGAGACCTCTTGCCAAGAGACCTCTTGCCAAGAGACCTCTTTTAGAGATCTTCTACAGAGACCTTGCCAAGAAGTCCCTTGCATAGATCTTACCGAGAGAGCTACTATAGAGAGCTTCTACAGAGATCTGATGAAGAGATCGTGCCACGAGATCTCCCATAGAGATCCTGTACAGAGGTCTTGCCAAGACACCTCTTTTGGAGATCTTGTACCGAGACATTGCATAGATCTCTTTTGCAGAGATCTTGCCAAGAGGTCTCTTGCATAGATCTTCCCAAGAGAGCTGTTTAGAGAGCTTCTACAGAGATCTCATAAAGAGATCTTGCCACAAGACCTCTTAAAAGACACCTTGTACAGAGATTTTGCCAGGACACAATCACCATCCTCCACCCCATCTTCCGCATTATCATCCTCATCCTCATCCCCCTCAACATGATCATCCTCATCATCATCCTCATCATCATCCTCCACATCATCCTCATCATCATCCTCCTTCACCTAACATCATCGTCCGCAACAGAATCATCTTCATCACCATCATCATCATCATCATCATCATCATTATCATCATCATCATCATCATCCTCATCATCATCATCATCATCATCATCATCATCATCGTCATCCTATCCTCAACATTATCATTACATGGTCGAATATTATCATACATTATCCCCACACCCCACACTGTTTGGGGTCTCTTGCCGGGATAATTTTTGGCTGAATCCATTGATTAATCATCATGATCGGATTTTCCCTATCAAAATTGCCATTGAAAGTGTATACCACATTTTTACAGACAACCCCCTTGGATGCGATGTTGACAAAGGTTCGAGGGTTTTTCAATGTTTTTCACAGCTGTGCAGCAGGTATTTCATGATTTACAATCTCACCCTGACAACCTCAAAAATGCTAGCTGCTTCTCGGCCGGACGCTGGTAATTTCCCTGGAGGGTAAACCCACTTCAAAGGCGTACATACATAAATATGGGGGGTTCTTAAGTCATGGGGGATCCCCGGTTTCAATACTAAAATGGCGAATGGCTTGGATGATTTGGGGGTACCCACATTTTAGGAAACCTCCACATATCTATGGCCTTTTATTTATTAGTTGTGTTTACAAGGTATACTTCCAAATTGCAATTTTCATGGTGGCAAGGATGATTCACCATCAAATTGTTGGGTACCCCATTCTCACCCCATGAATCAGAACCTGTCAGTGAGATCGGGGAAATTATTGTTTTTCTTTATTACCATGGACTGAGCAGATCTCCAGTCTGGGTGACTGGTAGGTTTCCTACGGCGAGATTGACCAAATTCCTTGGATTGGTTCGTATATTTCGATAATACACCAATTAGCCCATACAAAAAGCAAACATAGATTGGGTCGTTAGTATTTGGTTGATATTGGACATTTGAAACATATTTTCAAACATCATTTGCCAATTGGACATTTGAAACTATTAACCCCTTCCATCAATTACTAACCCCCCCAAATAATAAAAACTAGGGTCTATCTTCAATTTAGAAATTAAGGTACCCTTTTAGGGTTTTAACCCCCAAATAATGACTAGTCAACCCCGCGGTGTTCATTGTTAGGGTCCGTCAGTTAAAACAAAAAAAAAATAGTTTTCTTAAATATTAAGTTTTTAAATTAATATTAGGGGAACCTTCGAAATCCGATTTTTGGCAATTCTTTAATTAGATTTGAAAAAGGAAATTAGTTGATTTTGAAATCGAAAAAATCGTGTTTTTTTCAATTAAGTTTTTAATTTACTATCAGGGTCCGCTTCGAAATCCAATTGTTTGCCATTTTTAGATTATATATATTTTAAAAAGGAAATTAATTGATTTTGAATAAGGTTTTCCATTTACTATATTTTACTATTAGGGGTCCCCTAATATTAAATACCCCCTAATAATAAACTATACCCGAGGTGTTTACGTACTAGGGGGAAAGGATTAATGTTGATTATAGTGTCCAATATTTTTGAAGATTCACTACCCAGTTTTTCCCAATATTCTTGGGATCCGTGCTTCGAAACTATTGATTTGAATCCCAAGTTTGGGGTAGTTCACATGGACCAAGTCATGGTTTCGTATTGGATCCATGGTTTTTTGGGTCCGAAAAGTTTCATCTCAAATCGATTCTGAAAATGGGGCATATGGTATACCCCCCAAAATATATGTAACATGAAGATTGAGCATCAAATTTGGTGATGTCCCTTGAAATTTCAGAGAAACCCAGCTGATCCTGAGGTCATATGGATGGACTCCACCTATGCAGAATGGCAGTCTCTTGGAGCTAAGCCACCTGAGCCATGGATGGTTCCTTTCCAGGCTTTTCCTAAAGGGATCCATGGAAGTTGGAGGATTTGAAAAATCTTTGGGGAATATTTCAATTTTTCATACTATGTATAGAAGAAATCCTGCACCACCAAAAAGGATGGTTGAACCATGTTGAAACCCTATAAAGAATGGGATGTTTACCACCTATCAAGTGGTGACTTCGCAACCATCCACTGTAGGCTTTGAGGTCACGGAACAGGTTGTACGCGGTAGCGATGAGCAAAGTCAGATGAGCCATGTTGAAACTTGGGAGTATCAGACCTGGGCCACAAGATATCCCGGTGGATTGTCATTATCCCGTATTATCCCTATGAAATATGGTGAAATCCTATGAAAATCATAGAAACTGAGGGGTGACACAGGGTGATACCTATGAAATATGATGAAATCAATGAAATCCTATGAACATAATATAAACTGAGGGATGACACATGGTGATACTCATTGATACTCCATGTTCAGAAGCGCCCTTTTTGGATTGGATGTTGACAAAAACTGGGGATTTCACCAAGCAACAGGTGGCCTCAAACCACGAACAACGGAATATCATCCAGAAGTTATGGTTGGTTGGTTATGAAATAGCGGATTATTTACCTACGAGGTTTTTAAAAATGAAGCATAACATACAAATACATATTTATACATATATTATAGTATATATATATGTATATACTTCAGGTATACATAGATATGTATATATATATATATGTACCTTTATATATATATATATATGTATATATACATAGCCAATCTGATTACCGGATACCTATGAACCAACCCGGCTGACTTGGGACAACAGTACAACAAAATGTGGAAATACCATGGTGAAACTCTAGAAGTTCGTGACCCCCAATTTTATTTGTTGGTTTGCACACACCCTCAAGTAGTTCGACACATCTACTCTCAAACCAAACCCAATCATTAACCTAGTGAAACAAACCAACTTCGCTGTCGTTTTGGGGCCACAACTTGTAGGAAAAAATGTTTAGATCTATTGTGGAATTTTCTATATCCATGTTGATTTAGTGGAGTGTACCAACGAAAATAGTTCTTTGCGGAGTATCGCTGATTTATGCCACTATGAAATGACCCTCAACCTTTGGTGGTGCCCCAATTCCGGGGCACAAAATCCCGAGTATACCGAGGATGAATCAAAGCCTATGCAACACCATATTTGGAGTGAATGACATCCATTCACGCCGGGTTTCATGGGGACCAAGGCCGCCCACTTTGTTTCACCACCTCGTGAACTTTTCACTCGGTTTGTGATTGGGCTTCTAGTAATCCCATCCCCAGCCCTTAAATAACCCCAGAAAATCATGCGGGGGGATGTAGGGGATTTGCACTGATGTGGGACTATAGAAGGGGGATTTCTTTAATATCAACGGGGGATGGAATTAGATAGATCGAACTATATAGACTATATATACAGTAGACGAGTTCATTGACGCTATAGGATACTATTATAGACTAAAGAACATGACTGCAGACACCACATTGGATTCAATTCAAGGAGTCGAGCTTGATCGATTGTTTTGAAATTCCTGCTAATTGGATCTACTGGAGTCTATCTATGGTACAATGTCAACCCTGAATAAGTATCAGATTATCACTAGTTGGGAACTGCCCCCCATAGATTAATAAACTTTGTTGGATTAGTCCTGGGTTGACATGTCCATATTTATTGCGACACCTTTCTGGAAGCAAAGCGGTGTTGCCATGCACATTTAGCTCAATGCACCCCGATAGGTACTTAGACAGATAGATTGCTATGGTACGGCTCAAGACTTTCAATGATTTTAATGGCAACATTTGTGGGATTATGATTGATTTTTGGCACTCCAATTTTGACCCATACCCAGGTAGGTATAGGCACTTTAAACAGTTTCTTTTTTTGCGACATCCCCAGAATTGCTTGTTTTCCTGGAACAACTATGTTGCCGGGAATGGTTCCTGGATAGCTTATGGGATGCGTTTCAACCGCCTTTTTGTTTCTGGATGTTTCAACGCATAAGGTTCATGCTAACGGATGTGGCGCTCGCTATGGTCATGGTGACGTCGCCCGCCAGCACTGCTCGCAATTGTCAGGTGATCCGCATGTTGGTTTCTTTAGGAATAAAGGAATTTAGCATACCCTCATAGCTATTGATAATGGCCATAGAAATAGTTGATTTACCCATTAATAGCATGGTGATTTTCCATATGTAACAATTTACCAGAGGGTAATAGATAGTATATGAAAGTATCATTGTAAGTATCATGATAGGGACAATGGGCTATAGTGAGATGTAATAAGTTTAAGAAGATAGGATTTAGCATGATTGCGCATGACTTAACATGGTTTAACCATCAAGTATGGGTTTAAACCCTGCAAAAATCGGAACTTCTGATGTTCATTGGGTACTTTGGGGGAAATTCAGCATCAAACATAGGTGTCGACCATCAATTCTTTTGGGGATTTTGAAAAAAATAAAAATACCAACTGAATGCAACTGAAACATCATGGTTGATGGTTGATTAGCTAGTGTGTTTCGGTGTTTTTTTTTAAATCATAGTCAGAAGTTGACAGGTTTGAAGCTTCCTGGTTTGAAGCTTCCTGGATCATCCTGGTGGAAAAATGTTGGAATTTCAGTGGTATGATCATGAACAGATCTTGAATGGATATTCAATGGATGTTGCAGATGTTGAGTGGGAGGTTTGATTCTTGAGTCCCAGCTTGGGCATCAGCCAAGCTTATTGAAGACCTGGCAGCATCTTGGTTGTCCACCCATTCATCCAGGAAATTGGACCTTTGAGCCTCAAACAGTTGGTCTGTTAGTTTGTTCCTGGTACTTGTCCTCCAATTTGGTCGCTAATCTTTGGAATCAAAAGAACGCGCGCATTCTTTTTGAATTCAAATTGCAATTTGCGGCATCAACCCATAAATCACATTTAACCATCATTATCACATTGTAGTTGGTCTAACCCCTACTATCACCAACAGCCATGTAGCCATGTAGATTACCACAGGGTTCTGAGTTGCTGTACCTCATTTCCCAGGCATTTCCCGAGCATTTCCTGAGTGGTGCAGTTAGTACAATCCTCTCCACTATAACTATACTATATACACACGTCATTTCAGTATTTGGTGTGCTTAGGGCAATCCCATCCACTTTTATCATAATTGAATATAATTGATCTCTCTCTCTCTCTATCTCTTTATATATACATGAAGCCAACGCTGGAAGCGTGCTAAGTGTACCCTCTCGGCTTCCCATCCGCATTCTCATTGGATTGGTTTAAGGGAAAATTTACAGGAAACCATGGTTTTTACCATCAAATATAGAGGTTTCCTGTAAATTTTCCCTTAAACCAATCCAGTGACATCCAGTTCGTTCAGGTTTATGGTGCGTTGTCGACCGGTCCAAAAACTCGCGGTGACCTCTCCGAGTGCTTCGCTCTTTGGTACTGCCACTCTGGTGACCATCTTGAGCGCCTCCCGGATGATGATGATACGGTAGGGATGGGATGACTGGTGGGGGGTGAAATGGGGTTGAATGTTTTCTTTGAATGGGGATTTCTATGGTCATGTTTAATGGGGTTTAATGGGCTTTAATGGGGTTTAATGAGTTTAATGGTGTTGGGATATGATATGGATGAGTAATGGGATTTGACCACGAATGGCGAATCCATGCGAATCCACAACTTACCAATCGGGTAAACGTTTACAGAAAGATGTGGAAAACCCATGGAAAATGATCTACAAGTCGTGAGTCCACATCCCACTGGCAAAGCAGCAGGGTAAGACTGAGAGGACCACAGATCTAATTCTTGGGGCACCAGTTTTGACCAATATCCACGTGGCCAGTGGGCAATGGTGGGATGTACATATCATTCCGATCAGCTGGTCGGGTGACTTACTCAGAAGAGTGCTGATATGAAATAAACCAGTTAGATTTGACAAAAGCCCAGTGATATATGGGTTATTAAGGGAAACATATCTTTCCAACTATAGATCTTCGAGAAATGTGTAGAATAAATGGATAAACGAAAAGATGGAGTTTGCATGTCAACCCTCAATGGGAGAGTGAGATTTGAGTGCAGTTCCACTCAACAAGTAGGTACACCGTGATGATTATAGGGGTGATATACCAACTATTGGGAGGTATTACCTTGGTTATATCATGTTATATCCATGAGACTCACCTCAACTGATAAGGATTTATGACCATTTACCTACTTATTGAGTGGAACTGTACCCCCAAGTAAGTAATTCCATCCCCCAATTTTTTCACACCACCCACATGCTTATGTATGTTCCATTCTTAATTAATATTATCTCTATAATCCGAGAAAAATTGAGGCATTTTCCCAACCTTGCACCAAGGCCCTCTTGATTTTTTGGCTGACTGCGGGCGTGGCAGTACTGATGCTTCAGTATGGCCCTGGTCGATCCTTTTACGAGTTCCTTGGAGCATCCCATGTAACATAGATGGCGAAAACCCACAATTTGTAAATCAGTTTCATATGGAATCCATTGTTTTCCATATCTATGCTAGTTTGCCCTAGGGGAACTTCTTTTGGGGAACATGTTTTCTTGTTTCGATGCTTTTGTCACCTTCTCTTCCTATTTAGGATCTAATTTACTAGAAGGAACGGGATCATGAACCAGACCAAACCATGGATCACCCTGGGTTTTGGGGGGGTTCCCACATCGTCTGTGCCCCTAAACCGCTCTTGGGCTATAGTTGCTCGAAACATGGTGCCTTTTTAGGGGCGCAGATGATCATAGTGTTGCAAAGTGCCACGCAGGTCGCACAAGACAAGGGTGCCACGGGCTATCTTCTGTGCCCCTAAACCTTCGTTGGACAAAGTGAACTTGTTGTTTTTGAGGGGACGTCTTGCACGAAAGCTTCGTTTTCACCTCTCTAACTTTCGCTCTTTGAGGGAAGTCTCGCACGAAAGCATCGCTTTCACGTGAGGAAGTGTCAGTTTTTGAGGGAAGTCTCGCACGAAAGCTTTGTTTTCACGTCAGCAACTTTCAGATTTTGAGGGGATTCTCGCACAAAAGCATCGTTGTCACATCTTCAACTTTCCATTTTTGAGGGAAGCCTCGCAGGAAAGCTGCGACTTCAGATTTCACATCTTCAACTTCAGTTTTTGAGGGAAGTGTCGCACAAAAGCTTCGTTTTGACATCTTCAACTTCAACTTGCAGTTTTTGTGAGGGATGTCTCGCACGAGAGCTTCGCCATCGCAATTTCAACGCTCAGTTTCTGAGGGATGTCTCGCACGAAAGCTGCCATCTCACAGCTTGAACTTGATAGTTATGAGGGATGTCTCCCACGTAAGCTTCATCGTCGCATCGTCAACTGTCACTTTCCGAGGGATGTGTCGCACGAAGGCTTCGCTGTCACATCTTCAACTGCAACTTTCAGTTTTTGAAGGAAGTCTCGCACGAAAGCCTCATATTCACATCTTCAACTTGCAGTGTCTGACGGATGTCTCGCACGAAAGCTTCATTTTCACACCTTCAACTTGCAGTTTGTCAGGAATGTCTGCAGCTTACAGAGCGCTATTGGACATCCATGTCTAATTGTGAAACTTTCGCTTCCAGCTTGCCTGTGGATTACTTGAGCCATTAAAGATACCTTGGTTGCTTGGTTACTATAGGGCCCTGTACTACCGGATATACTGGGGATTAGGATAACCCGTAATAGGGAAACCCATCAACCAACTAGTATCATGAAATGGGATAGGGGTACTTTTAATGACGGACTTGGGTAGAGGTTTGTAAATCTTTTTGCAACAGCAAGTTGAACGCTGAAATTTACCATGATGTTGTTCCATAAATGAGTCTGCCACTTCTATATGATAGTGTTTCAAAGGGGTCAAGATTCAGTGTGATTTGGCAAAACATGTGCGTTCGGCTGCCGTCATGTCGTTCATTTAGCAAGGTGATTTTTGAAAAAAAGGTTTTGGATTGAATGGACTGAGATCTTTTCCCTGCACCCTCTTGTTCTGACTGTGCTCTCCAGACGCATGCGTGTCCGCTCAAAGCTTGGTCGGCGCGGTGCCATGAAGCGACCAGCGAGCAAAAGGGTTTGCTAAAAAAATTGCAAGAAGCCTGCTGCGAAGAGCACTGGAGTTGGTAGTGGCCAAAGAAATTCTTCTTTCCAAGACTTGCTGAAGGAGCGCTTGGGGGAAGTGACGAGAGACGAGCTCGTAGCGAAGGTTCGGTCTTGGTTTTTCTCGCTCAGTTCCGGACCATGAGGGCCTAGAGTGCAGCATCAGCTACCGCAGCGGTGGGAAGTCGAAGGGTGCTGGTTCCCCCCCCCCGGGCCCCAACCCAAAGGGTTGAATCCCTTCGAGAAGTTTCTTCGTGTTGATCATTCCCCCTGTATGGTGCCCTGATGGTTACCCCCCCAACCTAAAGGGTTGAATCCCTTGGAGAAGTTTCTTCGTGTTGATCATTCCCCCTGTATGGTGCCCTGATGGTTACCCCCCCAACCTAAAGGGGTGAATCCCCTTGAGAAGTTTATGGGATGCGTTTTAGGGTTGCAGATGATTGGAACCAAATACAGATGATTTGTTTTGAGGGGCGCCGATGACGTGGGGACCTTTGGGGGACACATCTAAGTAGACAGGGTTTCTCTCACAAACATAATCCCATTTAGGGAAGATTTCCGGTTATAGATCAATGGATAGTAAATGGATAGGAAATAACTATGGTATTTTCACCCCAATTTTGGGATCTTACGGGAGTTATGAAGTCTGGTTATATCCCTCATTATATCACCATATATATATATATATCACCCATAAATCAGGATTAGTAATGATGACCTGATTGGACTCATTTACGTCTTTTTCTACACCAAACTATATAATTATTTGTTTTTTACGATGAATATACAGTTTTCCTGTCACTTTTTGTCTTCAGGGATTATCAACCCAAAATTATGCAAAGAGGAATCCCCCCGGTCATAAGATGGTGTACTGTCACCCATCCAACTGCAGATAGATCTTCCTACCATAAAACCAGGCTAGATTACTAGAGCATACTAGAGCCATAGATCAAGTAAAACATGTCTCCAGGCCCCCACGAATTGCAGGATCATAATGTTTGGTGAACAAAGAGTTTTTTGAGCGGTTCGATCATGTAAATTCCCAGTTATTCTAGATGGATTTTACTGTAGATTTCCCTAAAACCACCACTGTCGTAAAATGGTTCCAGGAAACAAATTCGTATTTTCCAAGTCAAATCCATTCAAATCCCTACTGTCCATTTCCAGATGATTATCCCATGATATCCCACGTGTTTTTTCCGCTATCTCCAGTGTTTTCAAAGGTCCCCTTCAAATCTTCGCCATGAAACTCCCAGCGAAACGAGGTTCAGCACCTCGATTCTGCTGGAGATTCCTCCTCAGCAATGGACCCGGAAGTCTGACAACTACCTGATGGAACCTCGGACAGCAGTCGCTGGAAAAACTGGTGGTTTCGATGGGATCGAATGGGGATTTCATAGCGATTTCAAGGGGATACAACAAACAAATCTGGTTTTTCAGTTTGGAAGAAATGGTTCTTTGGATACCTGGCCAATAGATATCTATGGATATGTTTGATTAGATACATAGTAGTTTTTCAAATTGCATCCAAACATCTATGTATGTCTATGTCATGATGTTTCTCATACAGAATTAATCATATCCCACATAGGTTGGGATGTTGAATTTAGTACATTTTGGGAACCACCTTGTATGTCTCAACCAATTTAGTTTACCCTGTGCTTGACTTGAACGCAGTAAATCCGAATGTACGCACTTCCTCAATGTCCTTGTTCGCCTGATTCTCAGTATGTTGAACATTGGCTTTGCTGTTGTAGAGAAGGCCAGACAGAGGGAAAGACACACTTATCTCCATAATATTGCCTGTGAATTCGTAATATAGCTGTGTAAATGTTATTGTCATTTGATATATGATTATTACAATACAACATCATAAAACTATATGTGACAATATATCAAATTATCCAAGGATAGTGTCAGATGGGGCACCACAAACGGCACGAGAACGCGAAGTTGAGATATGGTTTCTAACTAGGTAAATTCTATGATGTATGGTAAAAACAGACAACACTACAGATACTGGTAGCTCAGTTAGTTGATGGCTGTTATAAACATAGTTATATATAGATAGCTTAGTTGGTTTATCAGTTTATAAACCAAACGACACAGCCAGGGGGAGGGCCAACATTGTAGCCACGTTCTTCACTCCATGTCTCAGGCCACACTCTTTCTGGTGAATCTCACTGTCCTGCTGAACGCAGGCTTTGTGTGCCGTGGCTCTTTTTCGCTGCTCAGTGCTTAGCTGGAATGATTTCATGGAAAATCAATGGAAAATGGAGGTTTCAGTGGTGAAATCCATGGACAATCATCATAAATTGAGGGTTCTATGGGAAATCAATGATTACTGGGCATGACTTCACAGATCTTGCCATCGAGGAATCAAACATGGCTGGCTGGACAATCCCCAAACTAAATGGGTGATTTTCCAGCAGGCCATGTTTGATTCCCAGAGGGTAACTAATTCCCAATCTAATATGATGTTTTTTGTTTTGTCAAGTAATGGACGTAAAAACTCAACCATGATTCCTAGGAATGAGTTCATCGATCTTAACTTATCTAATAATTATAATAGTTCCTGAATACTGATCATTCATTGCCTATTTAATACAATGACAATCATCTTAGTTTATGATAATCACTAATAATCTTAGCCAATCAATCTAACAACCCACAATTGGGGTATATCCCGCATATAACTCGGGCATAATATGGTTGCTACCCACATAGCACATCCAAGTATATATCAGTTCAACCATGATTGACGGGATATTGATGGAACATAGATAACGGGACATATACAGTAGCCGGCAATATATGATCCGTTGGTGCGTCTGAAAATGGGTGATGGGCCGCCAAGTTGTTGTATTTTCAATGGAGACAGTTGTTTTCAACCAGAAGATTACCGCGATTTGTTGGGAAGACTGATGATCAAGTATTGGGTATGACATGGTGCCCCATTTTCATACAACCCCAAGTTTGAAAGGAGTCTCTGTCTTTATACCATAGGAATCGATTTTTTCTCAATATGTTCAGAGCCATTTTATACATTATGTTTTTTCTGCCTTGCCTTTCGATATCTTTAGATGTTCCTCTTGGGTTGGGCGCCCAAGGCACTTTTTGGCAATCAAACATGGCTGGAAGGAGAATTCCAGCATCAATTTGTAGCAAAAGGCTTATCTCCCCAAGGGGAAACTCATCAATTTTTGATAGAACAAACATCTATAAAAGGCATTAAAAGGCTGATTTCCATTGCCAAGTTAGATTGGCAGAGGATTATGTGGCCATCCCAGTTCTCATTTGAGGGCCAATTGCATCATCCCATTGCTAAGGGTAGCCCCAACAGTAAATAAAAAATTGAGGGATGGTTTATAATAACTACTCACTACCCCAAATGACTATCCCATAATAATCTGATACTTGTTCCATCATATTTTCCAAAAGTTACCCAATGATACCCCCAAATCATCCATTTCATTTTCGGATTCTCCACTATAAACCATCCACCTATTGGGGATTTCTCCATTAATGGAAACCCCCATATAAAACTCCCATCATTTTTTGGCCGCTCTTCCGACGGTTTTCCCAGCATCTCAGGCTTTGCTATGGCCACATTCATCGGCAGATGGTGGGTGCTTTGGCTCCCAACTATTGGGGCTCAAGTGGCTCAAAATAGCTACATAAGGCTACATACATACACTATAACGGGGTTTCCTAAAATGGAGGTACCAAAAAATGGATGGTTTATAATGGAAAATCCCTATAAAATGGATGATTTAGGGGTACCCCTATTTTAGGAAAACCCCATATAGGTGTGTCCAAAGGAGGATTTACCGATTTTGATGCTATCAATCATTGGATTTGTCTCGTTGGTAAAACCGCAAGATCTCATGGTTGGAAAAAAAATCCATGAAAATCACACACATGCCGTAAAATTGAGGTATTCCGAATCTATGAAAAGCCCAAATGAGATGAGTTTTGCGTCACCAGGCAGTGGCATTTCAAGCCATACCTTTGGGGCGGGTCTGCTGAAATCTTCCAGGCAGACAACTATGTTCTAAAGGGTCATGTATTCCATGTATAGAGTGTGCGTAGATCTTGTGTTTGTAATTATTTGTAGATATCATACTATATGGATATGGCTCAAAATTATTAACCCTATAATTGGTTGGTTGATCTTAATTTACCATTAAGAATGACCATTTTTGGTACCATAATTTGGGTCGCCATAGCCATACTATGAATGTGTGGTGGTTTAGTGGAGGCTTTCACATGTACCCCTTGAAAGCCCCCCGTAAAGAAATAGCAAATCAGCACCAAGACCAAAGTCTAGGCAGTAATTTGAGTAAGCTATCGTGCTTCATTTTGGGACATCAAACCTATGCCCAGCATTGCCCAGCGTTATGAATATTTTGTGTAGTTTGCTGCCGAGTTGACTAATATTGCACCGTACTTTTCTTACTGGTGCTTAGTAAGGAATGGGGGAATGACCTATAAGAACCATTAATAATCATCCCATTCCCCCATTCCAGTACGTTTTCGAGGCAAGAATTGGCGAATCTGCAGCTTCTACATTCTGGGTCTCCTCTTCACAGTTGCTCTGACTTGGTCGAATCCCTCGGATTTCAGTTGCCACTGATCTGAATGGATGTCGAGAGGGTTGGCCACGCCCATGACGTTTCGGGCTGGGGTGTTCTTGGCGGTTGTGTATCTCGAATCATGATGTCAATTTCAAGGGATGCACTCTGCCAGGCTTGCCTCGTTTTGCTTTGGGGGCACGTCTACAGTTACGGTATACATATTATTGCATATTCATGTGTATATATATATATATATATATTAGTATCATATATCCATGGATACCGTATCTGTAGACAAGCATATATCCATATACTATCAAATATCCATGATTATCCATGTACATATATCCCCACAAGTCAGATACATATCATATCTCCATGTATTGTGCATTCTGGCGAACCACAAGTCCCACGGTTGTCACCAGATCTACCTGAGGGACGATCCTTAAAGCGAATGGAATGAAACAGAGCTTGGGATACCATATCCCCATATCCATTCTCTATGGTCAAACCAACCAAATTTGGATGTAACAAAAATAGTGAATCTCCAATAGTTGGTGTATGATACTCTAAGAAACGGCCATTTTGAAAATTCACTATTGGGGATATTTCATCTCCAACAACTACTTTTTCAGGTGATGTGAAAGAAATCCCCAAGAAGCGACATTGACCAACCCCTGTGAACATCCAGCTATACTATCCAATTTGGTTTTCACTAGGGACCAGGTTTTGGGATGTTACGGGTACCAGTCCGGCTGATTTCAGGTTTTAAGATGGCCAAAGTCGTGCGGACAGCAAATGGTCTTTGTGGTTTTCCAGGCATATGTACACATAAAGACATAAAGATACATTAAATATTAAATATATATATGTTGATATATGTATATACATATGTATGTATATATATATACACACCATATATCAAGAACCATATGTAAACGCAATATATCAATAACCATATGTAAACCTGGACATTTACTGGGAAAATTTTGGCCGCCGCCCATGGTCCAGGTACGTTCCGAGTGAATTGCGATTCAGCTCCTTGGATCGACGGATGGGGATATTAAGCTATTGGCTAAATGTCGTGATCATATATTTATGCAATCTATAACCAACAATGGAGGTCTCATGGATATACATACATATGTATATATATATATATACACATATGTATTATATGTATATATATATATATATGTATATACAAAATATATGATGAAAGGAAGTTTCGTTGGCAAATTTCCGAGTGACGTGCTTTCAGAGAAGTTGAGGCGGCGTCGCAGAAGATGAGTCTTCCACTTCTCAGCAAACCGGTGCCTCGGCCATGCGCCAAGTCCAAGTGGCTTCTAGATATTTGATGGCTGTAATTCGGGAAACCCAATATTAACCTATACCATTTAGACCAGTTTTGGATTTTTGCACCCATAAAAATGGTGATGACTTGGGGATGGTTTATGAAATTGAGTTTACCACATTATTCCCAACCTAGATTTGCTCAATTATTGGGATTTTATGGGAATATACTGGGGATATACTAGGGTATATAACCAACTTAAATACATGGATTTGTGGTTTGTCGATGATTTTTGATCTTCCCCAATCCCACATGGGAAATTCACTACTTGGGGAATCCGCAGAAAATACGTTTTCTTTTTTGGGATTCCTTAAGCAAACCCAAGACAAAGGTTGTGTTGTAACTGTGATGATTCTTGACAGATACCCCATGTCTTTTTGCTTTATTTGGGCTTGTTTAGAATATGGCACCATATTCCATCCGATGGTCTTAAAACTCTGTCTTTACCATTTAGTCAATGGATGTCAACGGCAAGTTGTGCGTGTCCCCATTTCTGGGCAAACCCGTGTATATTCATTGCTTTAATCCCCATTGGGACTGCTTAAGTCCCCATCTTTTGTTGCATGTAAACTTATTTACCACTCGTTAGATCCCTATGTTGGATGATTCAATCCCCATTTGAGCTGCTTAAATCCCTATCCTTTCTTGTCAATTTCCGTTTATTTCCCAACCACGGCTGTTTGCGCAACAACCACATTGGAAGGTGGGTGGCGTCATTTTTTCTACTGGCAACTTGGGCGGTTGCTTCTGGGGACCACAGATGTTGAGCTGCAAAAGCCAGGCCACAGGGGACCCCTTGGGCCCTTGGGTAGACTACGAGTCAGATCCGAGTTTCGGCTTTGACCCTACTGATTTTGCATCACAGTAACAGCCAGGGCCCTGGGAAAAAGAAGCAATATTGATGGATGACCATCGATCCATAGGGATTTATGCATTGAAAAGAATGTGGGATAACCATACCCCATATATTTTGGCCATGGCACATATGGGTCTGTCTCAAAATGTGATGCCCCCAGATATGGTGGCAATTTTCGGAAAAAGGTTGGGGATTTGCCAACACATCCAAGTTTTAATGGGTTTAACCATGTTTTACCAACAAATTACTGGGCACAATACCAACTGTAATGTGGATAGAATGGGATATCATGTCTTACCAACAATCTGATTTGGGTTTATTTGAAACTTGGGCTTACCCCCAAGCAGGAAAACAGATAATTGAAAGTATTAACATACATGAATTATTGGTTTTGGGGTAATTATACCCAATGCATAGGACAAACCCAGATCAAGAAAACGCGGGAGATTTGGATCAACAAAAAATGGTGTTTCAACCACTTCTTTCAGGGTCGCTTTGTTTGAGATTGCGGTCACTACTGGAGTTGTCATGACTCAGGATTGATCTCACTACTGGTAAATTAGTACTGTAGTAAATGGTACCCGCAAGTGTTTTGACTTGTTTTGGCTGCAGTTTGAGTGGGAATATCAGCAACCAACAAATGAGAATTATTGTACCGACTTGACGTTACATCTTTGTTGTTTGCCGTTTACCTCTACAATTGTTATTGGTTACCTCTGGGTGAAAAAGGGATGTCTATGCGCAGCTTTTAGCAACATGTCCGACAGGAAATGTCAATTTTCAAGAGGTTTGCCGGCAAGATATTTAAACCCATACTTCTCTGTTGCATTTGCATCATTTGGATTGATGACATTTCGCCCCGGTTGGTTTTGTCTATCACACCACTAGTATCGGAAACATGGGCCCTGAGAATGGGAGTCCGATATGCTCCATGTAAGACATATTTACCAATATTCATATAATGTACTGCTTGAAAAAAAATATCTAGATAAATGCTGCCAAATATAGTTGCAGTACAATGAGCATTTAGGCAGTTCGTTGAATTTGCCGAATTCATACTTCCCTTTGGATTTAATTGATATTTGAATACATGTCTCAAATATCCAAAACCAACATTTTGTTCAAACACTTTCAAAAAGTACCCGCATATCCCAAATAACCAAGTTTTATCCACAACTCCTTAAATCAAATCCAATCTCGTTTGTGGTAATCAAACGTGGCAATCATTTATAGATGAGTTTCTCATTAAACCATTAATTTTCCCATTCAAACATCCATTTTCCCATCAAAAAACATCCATTTTCCCATCAAAAAACATCCATTTTCCCATAAAAAAACCTCCATTTTCCTCTTGAAAATAATACAAACACAGCCCAAACTGCCAGGAGCATCGCTGCTGGGTGATCCCGCCGAACGATGCCAAGTTAGCACCGAGCTGGTCGGCCAGAAACAGCACCCTGCGGCCCAAGGAGAGGGGCGCAGCTGGGGCAGCTGAAAGGAACACTTGGGGAAAACCAATGGGAAAATTAAGGTTAACCACGGTTTATCAGTGTTAATATTTAATGGAATACTAAACTAAACTATTAACCAAATCATATAATGTGGGTAAAACAATGCCATAAACCACCCATGACTGGGAATGGTTTATATCACCTATAAAAATGGTAAAATTAATTCAAAATATAGGTTTAATCATGTTTAATCAATCCATAAGTGACGGAAACAAATCATCATAAGTGATTGTGATCTACTGTAACGACTGAACATGGACGTTGAACCAATGAATTAGTGGTGGTTGAACTAATCCATGTTTGTTAGGTTTACATAGGTTTACCCAATCCAATAAAACCTAGGTTGAACCAGTCCATAACTGGTGGTCAGTGGTGGAAACAAACCAATATGATGATGTGATATGAGGTGATTTAACTACTGAACATGGATGTAGACTTACCAAAGATGAGAATTTAAGCAACATTACAGTCAAAACATTGCGATTTTGAGGGCCTTTGCGTTGATACGGTCAATCTTAGAGGGACCGGTGGCACAGGTTTGGGGTGGATTAGTAGTGAATGGAGGGTATCCATATTCCTAGCAAAAACCATAGGGAGCCAGTTGGAGCTACGCATTGAGTTTCCCAACCATATGATAGCATATCCAAAGCACCATGGAGATTTGTTTGGTGAGCAGCACAGGAATCGTCAGTGGTTGAGAACCCACCTCCATGGAACAGACTTTTTTTCTCCCAACCGTTTTCAGGTTGGAAAGAAGTGAACGTTGGTTCCTAACAGCCAGTTTTTGACAGTTCTCTCCAATATTTCGTGGTTTACATCGTTTTACAGCATTTCTCAGTTACATTCCTGCAAACATGTCCACATATTTCCATACATGTGGCAAACCCACCATTTGTAGATATGGGGGTTTCCTAAAATGGAGGTACCCAAAAATGGATGGTTTATAATGGAAAATCCTATTAAAATGGATGATTTGAGGGTACCCCTATTTTAGGAAACCTCCATATGGAATTTTCCCTATCTATGGCAATGTGTACCCCGGCGGTTGAACAGCTGAGTCAGTCTCAGTTCCTGACCACTTTCCAGTGCGCTCCAGGCCCCCTTTGATGAAGCTTGGCTGAAAGGACGGGGATCAGTGGAAATTAAGTCATCTCTTTTTCCTATCGTCATCCAAACAAAAAGTCAGAAAAAGTAAACCCCCAATAAATAGGTGAAGATTCACTTTTCTATCTTTTGTGTCACTATTACTATACATCATGTCATATGATATGATATACTGTATATTAAATCAGATACTCTGCTAGAACCCTGGTTTCACCAGCCAAATGTTTGTCTCCAGATGCATGGGAGGAACACAAGGATTCATCCGTGAAATACTGTTGTAGGACAAGGATATGCAAGACGGTACGATCTTTCAGCAAATTCCATCCACTATTGCAGGAACAGGTGATTCTTGAACTACTGGCAGGTGATGATGATGATGATGATGATGATCATTATCATTATCATGATCATGATCACTATCATTATCATGATCACTATCATTATCATTATCATGATCATGATCATTATCATTATCATTACAATTACAATTACAATTATCATCATCATCATCATCATCATCACCACCATTATCATTCTTGTGATCATTATGATGAGGTAGCCTACAAGAATCTGCCCAAAAATGTATTTGTTTGAAAATAGCCTGCCCCCATTCCATCTACTGGTCAATCATCAGTTTCCCTCCTATGAATGTCGCAATTTGGGGGTATACCTCATGTTCAGACACACCTCGTGGGTGAATGGAAGCCTAATAAACCTTAAAAAGCCCACTATGTAGTCACTGACTGTGAAACCCCAAAACCACCCCTGTGGGGATGACTCAAAACCTATGGAATGTTATTTTTGTTTTGGATGGACATCCATAAGTCCCAGCCATGTTGGTGTGAACAGAAGGGTGACCAGGGTGAACTGATAAAGGAACATTTGGGACGGCCATGATTTAAAACATGACTAACCCGGTCACCCCTTTTTCTTTGGGCCGTTGGGTAGGTTCATTTGTATATATTATATGATGGCTTCCCAAAATATGGTTCCCCCTAAATCATCCCTTTATAGATGGGATTTTCCATTATAAATCGACCAGCTATTAGGGTACACCCATGTATGGAAAGCCCTCTAAAAAAAAGAAAAAGCCATCCTTACGGCCTGCTTACGCCACCGAGACACGAGAAGAGAAGATGACATTCTGCAAGAAACATCCGTAGCCTGGGCTTGGAACCGGATCTGCACGAATGATTCATCGCTTTAACTGTAGCCAACAAAAGTAATGGGCTACTTTTTGTGGGGAAAAATGGGATTTAACAATCATTCAATGGGATTTAATGGGATTTCATGGAATTAAATGGGGATAGAAGGAGATAGAATGGAATATGTCATTCATGTAGAACTAACAACATCATTTGGGTTTGTCCAAAACATGGATGAGCCCCCCAAATATCTGGCAATCTTCCTGGTGAAGATGATGATGAACCGGTGGATTTGTGGACAACTTGTGGCAAGCTTGAAAGACCTCACCAGAAAATCGGGACGTGCTGGTATTCAGATCAAATCATCTCAACATCGTATACATTTCTTATATGGGTTTGTCTGAAAATAGGATACCCCCAATTCCAATGGATTATCATCATTTTCCCTATTAAAATGGCTATTTATGGGTATCCCCAATTTTCAGACAAACCCATATATTTCATCATTTCACCAACTACATATTACTACTTAGCTAATACCGCCCATGTGTTTCACCCCAGAGTCAGGAGAGGAAAGCCAGCAGTACAGAATTTTGAAGACCATCTGCTGGCGAAAATCCATGAACCTTATGACAAACCATTGGGTTTGGGGCTTCCAAACCATGAGACAACCCCAAGGTTCGACTCTTGAATCCAAGTACCCTCTGGTTAAAAACAAGCAGCTTTGGAAAATCACTATTTCAACAGGTCAATCAACTATAAATAAGCCATTTTCCATAGCTATGTTACTGTAGTTTACCCGTAAAACATAGAAAAATCTGGGATGTTCCCCTGGATAAAGCACAAATGACTTGGACTCACGAGCCATAGCAGCCATACTTGACATTTTCCCGGGTGAATTTTTGCAGAGAATCCCCCATCCACTTTGATTTGCGGAAGATGATTTTTTGCATTTTCCCAATGGGAAATCCGTTAGACTTGGGACATCTTTAGGGAATAGATTTTATTTTGGGTGTTCTCAAATAATTACAAGACTAGTTTGATCAACACCATGGCAATGGATTGTAAGAACGCCTTGCACAGTTTTTTTGTTTTGAATTCGTCCATGCTGTTGACAGTCAAGATTCCTGGAAAAGTTGGAAGATACGGGAACAATCCGAGTTATCCAATATCTTTCAACTTTTTCAGTTTTTAGTTGGAATATATTTTCAAGCTGTTATTCCTGGAAGAACATTGTTTTGTTTTTTTGCTGGGGAAAGCCCACAGCACCTTGAGTTCCGATTCAAAGCCTCAAGCGTTTGCGTGTATTGCTGTTGAGATGTGTCAATACATGGGAATGGCTTGCAACTAGACATAGATGAGCATTCCCGAAATGATACTGTAATTAGTTTTATTCTAAATGATTCTTGGGAGTCCAGCTGAGTTAGACCCTTGTCCAATGTTGACCCATATCAACACACTACTATAGGATGCTATAGGCTTCTAAACTGATTCCATCCATAGAACTGGACATCAAATCCAAACATGTTTTTCAAAATCAGAGTCAAGTTTCATCAATTTTCGCATATGAGGAGATTCTGGTTCACTTTAAATAGAACTCAACTCTGAGATTTGTGGCAAACTCTTTCGGGCCTCCCCCTGTTTCGTCGTTTCACCATCCACTCCGAGGTATCGCGCGGGGGATGGCCACGACTTGGGAAACCAATGGTGTTGGCTGCCCACAGACGACACATTGCGCCTTGGTGGTGGAACATGATGCGGGCGATGATTCTACAATGAAATCATGAAGGGGTTCAAGGGTTCATATTGTCAATATTGTGTTCAGTTCCTGAAAACCGTGGACTTCTTTTGGCAGTACTTGGGTGGTTTCAGCTTTCAGGTTTCTTAAGAGTTGTGTTCAATACATGGAATGGAATGCCAACTGACAAAACTATCCAGGGATGTTGAAAGCACAGAAAAGTTACAGGGGCCCTGATCTTTTAAAGAAAGGACATCTTGATGGGAACAGTCGTGATTCGGGATTGGAAACTCGTGGCCAAGTGCTTTCTTTTTTATCTCTTGGGTTTCTTACCTCAGGCACCTTGAAACATCTCAGCACTGTTCAGACATGTCTACATTTAAATATTCAACTGTGTTCAATATGAACCGATGTCTGTATATGATTTAAAGGCTTAGGCCTGACAGATGGCCACCGTCTATGTCTCAGTAAAGTTCTTCGGGGCTGGACGCACAATTGGTGCAGAAGCTGCGTGCGCGAAAGAACGATCAATGTGGCTTTGCCATCAAGAGTAATTGAACAGGTACGGTAAGATGTGTGGATTTCTTGAGGAAATGTGAAGGCAGCTTTTCCAAGCTGTTCTGAATCTAAGCCATCAGGTGCCAGCGAGAGATCTGTAGCCCTTTGATCAAACCAACTTCTGCCAGCATAACTTAGGTAGATCGTCGGGATGATACATTTATCTATTTTACAACTGTATACGCATATATGCAATGTATGCAATATATATATACATACATATGATATTCGCCTACATAGGATATGTGGTGTGTATATATATATATATATATATTTGTTCTGGTAGAAAAATACGATATATTACATGTACATCATATTTGAGCATCGCCCCTTTCGATCCATGCGTAACCGGCGCCGAGGAGCCCCGGTTGCGGTCCCAGCCCCACCAGGGACTTGGGTCCCATGGTGGAGGGGTGCCATGGCACCTTGGACCCCTTGGGATGGGGGATGATGATGGGAAAACCATAGGAAAACCATAGGAAAATGGTGATCTAAGCATGAAAAATGGTGATTGACCCTCTGGTTATTGAACATGGGAAAAGAATCTATAAATGAGCCGTTTTTTACGGCTTTGTTAGGATGGAATGGGGTTTGATGATGGGTTTACTGGGCGATTACTGGGGATTCTGAACTAACCCATAGTAGGGAAACCGCACCCAATCACCTAGTAGTTCATGAGATGGGATTAGGATGGCTTGCGGTTTACTTGGAGGACCATCCCACTTGGCCATAAACAAAATACCTCTGTTGATGGAATTTTAAGACCTGGCCTATTGGGAATTATGATAGCCCAGAATAGGAATATTTACCAGCCAAACAGTATAAATGGGATGGGATAGGGGCATTCTTCATGGCTCACTTTATAACTGGTTAGTAATGCTGGTGAGCAAGTCCGTAAGTCCCCTAAGTAACTGGTATTGTAATACAAGTACTGATTATTGTAATATGGGTCATAGTATGGCTACTCATTAGCCCATAGCTATTCAGTGGGATGCCCCTCTAGATAGGGTTGAACAGGGTTTACTGGGTGTGTCTGGAAATGTGGTATACCACCCAAATTGTAATTTTTTATCGACGATGATTAATAACCGGTTGGAATTTGGGGAACACAATTTTTGGACGAACCGCTACGATAAATTCATGAATACAATGGGATATTTGTATGCATCATATGTATATATATATATACACATAGATAATACAGTAGTGGAACATTTGATCTGGTATTTTCACCCACACTATCATATTATGGCTTCAATTGTGCCCAGTAGTGGCTACAAAGCATATCAACATAGTTGGTTTCTTACAAAATTGTAGATTTACCAACAAAAAAGAAGCACAAACAGTTTTTGGTGGATTAATGTTGGCAATAAAAAAATAATAGCCCGTCCCCAATGACTCACCATTTTTATATGTGGTATGTTTACCATTCCCAGTCATGGGTGGTTTATGGTTCATGGAATTCATACTCTCACGCGCTGGAAGTCCACAGGGTACCAAGCAAACCATGATATTTTTGGACATTGCATGGGACATTTCATTGGTCAAGTGTTCACAAAGAATTTGATGGGTCAAATGTTCACAAAGAATTCTGATGCAGAAAGGAATATGACTGAATATGAAACTATAATTGCATATGTGTATTCATGAGAACAAGAAAACACATCTGCTATTCACATATTTACAGATTCCCTAACCTCATGTGGCGAGAACCCAAACAGAATCATAATATAGTCCGATGTTGACTTCTTCGCAACACATGTCATCACAGTTGAGAATCAGATCGTTGCTTCTACCGTGCACTGTCAGGTTGAAGAATTGGGAATGACAGGGGCCACATCATGGATTTCTCGCTTCTTTTTTTGGTGAAATCTCCCAGGGTTCCGAGGTGTTTTTTTTGACGACTTCTAAGGCCCCAACAACTGCTACAATCGGAACTTCAAGGCGCAAGGGACAGGGGTGGGAACTTGGATGTGCATCCCACTCAGGAAGTGGTTTATCATCCACATATAAGCATATATAAGCCATATATATCCATGTATATGTGGGATAATCTGTATATCTATATATAGAATTGGGGGCATAACCCATTTACGAAGTGGGATGCACCCCCAAGAACTACCCTACTGTAGGTTTTGCATTGTGGAAAACCTATGAACATCTATAGATCACTCTGGGGGAAACCAACAGGGCCGCCCCAATTGGGTCTCTGTCTTGGAATCCCGGAATAGCCTGCATTCTTGGCAACGCTCTTTCATGGGATTGTCTGGGATAATGCACCCATGTTAGAAGATCAGAAAGATATAGGACTTGATACCCTCTGGTAAACTAACATATATATGGAAAATGGACAAATAGTGGATTTTCCCATGAAAAATGGTGATTTTCCATAGCAAACTGTTAGTTTACCAGAGGGTAGGACTTGATATACAACCCCGCTTTGAATCCACACATCATACCCTGGGCACGGCAGAAAAAATCTGTGTCATCCTGGCCTGACGATCCCCATACCCATTCACTCACATGTTTTGAGCATTGTTTAAACTGGGTCGAACATTTACCCTCGGGTAAACTAACATAGCTATGGAAAATCACCATTTTTAATGGGAAAATTACTTTGCTTCGAGTGATCCCCACCACGATACTTTCTTTGGAATATAGTGTGATACAGATTTTGACATTCTTTTTCTGGCAAAACTTTA
>BGPT01000237.1:647-59360 GCA_003297045.1 Symbiodinium sp. clade C Y103
GACAACCATGTCGGGGGACCCACGGACGACATAAACTCGCCAGGCTGGCTTCCTTTCAAACATGCCAAACACGCCGGCCTGTCCGCCATGCTGTGACTAAGCCACAGACAAAGAAAAAACATGTCGGGTATGCTGGCGACAACCGTGTCGGGGCACCCGCTGACGNAAACACGCCGGCCTGTCCGCCATGCTGTGACTAAGCCACAGACAAAGAAAAAACATGTCGGGTATGCTGGCGACAACCGTGTCGGGGCACCCGCTGACGACGTAAACGCGCCAGGCTGGCTTCCTTTCAAACATGCCAAACACGCCGGCCTCTCCTCCATGCCGTGACAAAGCCACGGCGTGGGTCATCCAGCACCTGGCGCACGGTTGGGCTGCTGAGTCCGGGGTCCAACACATTTGACACAGAATCAGTGCTGTCAGTTTTNTGGGTCATCCAGCACCTGGCGCACGGTTGGGCTGCTGAGTCCGGGGTCCAACACATTTGACACAGAATCAGTGCTGTCAGTTTTCTCCCTTAAGGGTACGTCGATAGAACGCTGCCTACCTCGTTTTTGCTTTGCCTCCCAAACCGTCACTTCCCCATGCGTCACCATGTCTTGCTGCTTAAGTTCCAATAGAAAAGTCNTTTTGAAATCGAGAAAAATAGTTTTTAATATTAAGGTCTGGCGCTTACTATTAGGGTCCCCCTAATAATAAATACCCCCCCAATAATAAAAACTACCCGGGGTGTTTACTATTAGGGGGGGGGATTTAGTATTAGGGGGAAAGGATTAATTGTATTCACAGTACAGTACCAACCCTGACAAGAAAAATGGGGCTGTCTATTTCACAAAATGGCTATAGATATTGTCGCTACTAGTATTGGTTAAAACCCTGGTACACCAATGAACACCAAAATTGTCCGTACATGGATGTTCATCAATCTCAAAATGTTCTCGCAAATATCGACCCATCCCTAAATTTATGCAAAGGATAACCAAGAACCAAACCAAGATTTATCTAGCAAACTTTCTACAATGATGAGCCCCGGCCGCTTGCATCCATTTATATCGGAACAGATCTGGGGCTACAACCACCACAAGCAGGCTTGTAGAGCTATAATCACTTATTTCATGTTATTTCCCATTTCCGACCTGAGTTTCTCCCAAAATGGGGAACTTCCAATGGGGAAAATCCGGTTTGAGTCATGGGAAACCATGAAATGCAGCCCAGCCACACTCCACAGGCTGTGCAAACCTCAGGTCGCATTGATTTCATGGCGAAACTCAGCACCATTGAATTGTATGAACCAATCTCTTGATAGCGGCCCTTATACCTATGCATATATATAATCATATATAATATATAATATATAATATAATATATATATATTATATATAATTATGTATATATATATATAAAATGTAGTAACACATAAATGGGATTAAATGGGGACGTCAACCAATAATTAAACACGAGTCTGAGTTTAAGCATTGAAAACCGGGATGTGGTTGAATCAGCAAAAGCGGACATATTCACGAACAAACATGCAATGTGGCCCCCCCAGTTGTAACTTGGTTTATCAACACCACTAGCTATATTTGTGTAATATAAGAATCATAAAACATAGTTATCGGAGATAGAAACCAACTTAGCTATCGTTTGCGGGCCATGCTTTGTGGGGATTTCAAAGAACAATAATGGTAATCTGAATCAACATCACTGAGGATTAATGATTTCAGCCAACAGCAGTGATGATTGTAGCAATAGGTATTGACCCATCCCCAGATGTGCCATGGCCACACATGGTACATGGGGTATATCGGGTATGCGTCATCCCACCATCACTAGGGATTCCTTGCACGGAACAGATTGATGACTCTCCCTCCACAAATGGGACAATCAAAGGACCATCCCCCAAGAAGGCCTCTAGTGGCACTAGTGGATTGATGATCCCTCCATTTTCATATAAACCCCAGATTAATAAGCCCCTGAGGGCTGTCTATATTAGGGTGGATACCATGATACGAATCTTTCAGAAGGGGGAAAAACCTTGGCAGAGATTGGATTGATCTTTCTATTTGGCGAACTGTTGGTAAAGCAATAATAAACCATGCATATGTTGATGGTTTATAAAACCAAATGTATGGTAAATGTGGGGTTTACTAGTGTTTTGCTCACATCAATGGGATTATATGGGCTTTAGATTAAATTACATACTAGATCATCCTGGGGCAATAAGCTTGCTATGTTTTCATGGATTAATGGACTAAAGGAAAATCAAAACTGGTTTCAATTTTCCTTACTGGTGCTTAGTAGGGAATGGGGGAATGACCTATAATAACCATTGATAATCATCCCATTCGCCATTCCCCCATTCCCTACTAAGCACCAGTAAGATTTTCCCAAACACCAATCCATTGATATTTGAGTTGCCCCACCGGCGCTGCCCCACAGCTGCAGGACCAGGCTTGCCGTTTCGCCTGGCCCAAGGACAAAGCGAGAAAAGCTGGAAACACCTGGTTTTTAAATTGCAAAAAATGATGATTAATGGTGATTAATAGTGGTTAATGGTGATTAATAGTGCTTAATGGTGATTAATAGTGGTTAATAGAGATTAATGATGATTATACGTGGCAAAAAATGAGGTTATCATTCCATAAATGGAGTTATTTCGCTGACTTATCACTGGTACAGGGCCATAACTGTACCTCCAAAAGCACAAATGAAAACCTGGACATATTTGAAACAATATAGGATGTAAAAGCAAGCAAAACTAAGTGACCAATAAAACACAAGGGGTTTAGCTTGCACCGAAACGATGTTTAATCAGTAAAGATAAGATTTTCATGAATCTAAAATTTGTATGGAATGGCTCTGCTACTGTCAAGCCGCCACTCTTCTCATATGACACCCCCATGTCCTTGGGCCACATGTGGGCATCCGTTTCTTCCGGATCTCCATGGTCTTCTGCACCAGTCCAAGCCAAGACTCCGCTAGTTTAAGTAGCTAGAAAAAGCTGGAAGCGCCTGTGCAAGATCGCACAATACAGCACCCTTGAGCGACTATAGTGTTGTAATTGGTATCTTTCAGCCTGATATCAACATACATGTATGTATATATATATATTAAATCATATGATAATGTATATTAAATATTGCATATATATATATATGTATATATATATATATATGTGATATTCATCCTTGAAAAAAATGTGCAAACATCAAACCCCGAACCAACCATCCCCAAAGGCTGCCAAGGACATACAGCGATTGAAGCAACGCATACAGTAATTCCGGCAAGAGTTCTTTGGATTAGAACAAGAAAAAATGGAGCAGAAACCCGTATTAAAGGGTTTGTTTGACAACAACTCCAAAATCAACCAGCAAGTGAGTATATCCATGTCCCATAGATATAGAAATTATGGTCCAAATGGCGCATACTAGGTCATTAAATTTGCACTAGAAGGGAAACCATGAAATAGTCCAAGGAATGTGCAATCTACTATGGTCCCAACGAACGCATCATAGATCATGGGGACTCTGCCGGTGCCTGTCTGTCTTGGGAATGTGTGGTTCTGAACATATTTCCTTTCCATGCACATCTTGCCAGCTGCCCAAAGACCTATAAAACAACATGTCCAATGTAAACTTATCTTTCGGATTTTCCACAAGCCAAAGACTATGGAAGAATAATAACATTTGAAGTTTTGTCGGCGACTTCCCCAAGCATTTCAGCTCATCCCAACAATGACTTTTCACCATCCATACTATACTCCGAATTCCTTCTCATGGGAATAATTTCGAAACGGAATGGAGTTGTGGTCATCAACCAACAGGGGTTGTGGTTCATCCCATAACGGGAACCGAAGTGGATTGATTCTTTGGAAAATCAACCAAGTGCTGGACACAGCCAGCCTGCGCGGAAAAGGCAGCACCTTGTAGGTGCACAATGGAGGCGAAGAACATCTGCGTTGATTTCCAATACGCACCCATAAGTTGCACCGTTGAGGCATTGAACATGATTTCTGTATATAAATATATCTAAAGAATTCCAAAGATATATCTGCATGTGGCCGATCATAATATATCGATCGATCAATCGGTCCGATAGAATGGACTGAAATGGAATAGAGTGGAATGGAATGAAATGGAATAGAATGAAAGCGAAGAGAAGAAAAGATAAGAGAAAAGAATAGATAGAATGGATCGACAAATCATGACAAATCGATACAGAAATAGGTCAATCGATACAGTAGATATGGATGGATGGATATTATTTTGGATGCATATAGATAGCTTGACACATCCACAGAACATACATAGATAGATACGCTATAGGCCAAGCAACTACTATGACACATCAAAATACTAGAAACTAATAGAAACTATGTCTATATCTATATCTTTGTATTCTATAGTATCTAGACATAGTATCATATCATTATCATATATCTAAAAACAAATCATTAAGGCCAAGTGTTAGTACGTACCCACTGACATCGTAAATTCTAGGTGAGGGGATGAGCTCCAACAAATCACATACAAACCTGGGCAAACATGGTCAGGTCGGTCAGTGCTACAGTTTACCTGGAGACATAGAACATGAAACAACGAAAAACCGCTTATATCTTTTATAAATAATATATATATATATACAGAATACATAAATAATCATAAACATATATAAACATCATTTGTATATGTATATTACGCAGGAATATTATCAGAAAACAACACTCGGGAATTGAACTCGAATAGATCCTGACTGTAGAGATCTTCCCAGAAACTCCGTGAAGGCGCAAGTAAAATGTATGGGGGATTATCCTCTATGCACTTGGGAATGAGAACAACTCACCAAACATGAAAGGCAACAATTCCCAGTTACCTTGGAGTGGTTTGGCCCATTTATAACTTTGAAAAAAAAAAAAAACTTTGGGGACTTACTGACCAGGGTTGTTCACCATTTACAAAATAGGTCACCCTAGGCCAAGCACCACAGCCGTGAAAAACCTGGGAACAGGCACCGCAGCCCGCCCTGCAAGGCGTGGCAATCTCCTGGCGTAGCGCCAAAAAAGCTGCTGGAAGATTTACGAACCGTTTTATCCCAAAAATGACTCAGTTATGTGTATATAATGAATCATTACCTATCATATAATGTGTGTATAATGACCAAAATATAATGACCCAACATTATATATGTATATATATATACACACCACATATGATATACCATGATATACCATAAATGGTGCATATGGGTATATAATGAATCCTGAACACTAGCCTAGGACCATTCTTAGATTGTTGTGGTGATTCCCGTGTATATTCACCGGGGCGTCCCGGTGGGGTCATTAGAAATCAACCCCTCTGATGGACATTTTTTCGTGTTTTCAACCCATCCCCAAGCTGAAAGCCAAATGAAAAAAAGTCCCTGGTCCGCTGGTAGGATGGAAAATCGCAATCAACAATGACAATCCGGGTGGGGAATTGAGAAATTCTGACCTCTCCTATGGACCATGGAACTGCAATTATAGGATGATTTTTTTGCAGACGTCACTGCGATTCGTTGGGATTGCTGTGATTCATGTTCCGAGTTTGAGAAAAGTGCGGAGGTCCCAAAGTCTTCGGTTAATAAGAAAGACCTGACACGTGTGGTTTCAATGGTTTCACGCGCCAAAAAACGCCCCCAGATAACCAATAGGGGCTGGGTATGGTTTGTGGCCATCGCGACGAAGGCCAGCTGCCAGGAGCGAACATTACTGCAACCCAACGGTTGCGGAATCTATGCCCCACATGGTAAACTTGAGGCGTCTTGTGGATGCTGGTTATGGTTTTACCACAAGGCTACAGGACTGCCTATTTCTCAAGATCACCAATAGTAGAAGTCCATTGGATGCCCTACTCTTGGTAATGACACAATTTACTCTTGATACATGCCTGACCTTCCAAAAAGTAAGAAAACTGAAGGAAGCCAATGGATTCCATATGACTCTATGTTTGAACATGTGGTAGTCCATATATTCATATATATTCAATATATAGATATAGACATAGATATACATAGATAATGAGTTCCCCATTATTTCATCGCCGTCTTGCCAGCCATCTCCCATTTTCGGACTATTCCGACTCAAAGGCTGTTGGTCCGAAATCCCATTACACCATAACAGAAAGATGCCCATTCTTGGCCATTCTATCTCCATGATATCCTCATTTCATTGCCAATCTTAGATACCCCAGATGGAATATATCCATGGCATACGATTTAAATGCTAAAGTCATTATCCAAGGTTTCCCAAGTATACCATACAGGAAAGAAACGCATAGATATGGAGAAGCCCAACAGAAATGTAGATCATTTGCTGGGGGTTCTCATGGGTTTCCGTACCTGTGTTAACTTCCTGCAGGATATCTGCATATTGGCAACCGCCACAGATTTTGAAAAATCAACATTGAATGTTACAGCAATAACATCGATATAAATTGGATAGTCCTGGGGATGCCGCTGTTATCTATGAAAAAGGTTAAGGTTTGTATCACAGCTAGCAGCTAGCTGGTGGTTTCAGGTCATTGGGGGATCATCATCCCATTTCTATGCTTGAACATCACAACAATAATGCAACTAGCAACCAAATGATCATTACTATACATAAATGATATCCACGTTGTATCTTCATTAGATGTATATATTTATGTGATTATATGTGATTATAGGCGATATTGTATAATTTTCAACATTCTAAATGCTTAATTTCCTTTTCAGGCCATGATCGTTATATCCCTTCTGTAGGTTTGTTTGGGTGCCACGCAGCTGCAGCACCAACGTCCTGCACCTTCGCTGTAGGAGTGAACACCTGTGATGATCCGCGGGTGTTTTTCTTGGGGCCTTGCCGGAGTAACCCACGTTGAAATAAACTAAATGGGATGATGTGACATGGTATGAGCATGATATAACATGGGCAGTTCTGACATGATAATTAAAACCAACATTAACCCCCAAAAAAAATATTAATACCATAAAACAAGTCCCAAAAGAAGGAAAAACCACGACCATTCGGAGTTTGAATTTACCCAAGGTTTGTCCAAACAATTTGGCTACAGCCCGTTACGGCCCTATGTTTCTTGTAGACACAGCTTCACATTGCCGGAATGCTGGGTTGACGATCAACCACAAGCAAGGATTCAAATCCAAATTGTCTCTTTGCGTTTGCTATTCAACAAATGTAGGATTCCCAAACATGAATCCAGTATACACCAATATGGTCAAATAAAGTAGCTTGAGCGAGCGACCTTTGGAAATCCAAAAACATTGGCTGCTGCTAAACTACCCAATGTTTCACAGCTCCTGAAGGTTTCAAGAGGTGCCCGATCACAAGGCCCAAAAACCATCGTTTCTGGTAATCAAAGGAACCAAATATGAGTAATTTCCATTCATTTCCAACACATGGATCTCACATGCTCCATGTCTGGAATGTTTGCCAACATTTATCCCCAAAAATGACCCAAATGTTGGTAAATATTCCATACCAGCACTTGGAGCATTGGGGGATGTCCCTATCCGAATACTGTTGCAACGCATTGTATCGCAAAACAAGCAGTGAGTGGAACATCACATGGTTTATACATGTTTATACTGGATTTGACACTTCCCATTTAGGTTTCTTTAAAAATAAACCCTATCAACTATAGTGTTAAGTATCATGAAATATATTGAATGGGGTTTCTATACCGTTTGTAATAAAACGTTTTGCTTCCCTAAACATCCGCTGGCGATTCCACAACCCACCTTGCAACGCTCCTCGGGGAAGCGCAAGTCCTGATTTCGGATGATGGATGGGAGCAACTAAATTGGCTCTTGCCGGGTTGATTATCCATGAATATTTATGGATTGTTATATCCCAATCACTAGCTATGAATGGAATTATTACAGTATATCCTAATGGAATGATACATATTATATCATATTACCCTCTGGTAAATCATCAGTTTGCGAACCAGAAAATCACTATTTTTAAAGGTAAATCAACCAACTAAATGAACATGTTGAATAGCCAAATATGTACCAAATTGCCAGAGGGTATAAATATCCAGATTGCCTCTTGCTGTACTGAATATATTGTTGGTCGCAATCTGGTGATCAAGTCTTCCAATGGATTTACGTGTCAAACAATGGTGATTTTGCAAGGAAAAGAGGTTGAACGAACTCCGCTTTGCCTCGCCTAACAATGCGTCTGTTTCAAGTCTGAAACCTGTGGTTTCTGCCTTGCTATGGAACATCCCATGCTGGGATTAGTCTCCATTTTGTCAGTCGCTAGTGATTAGGACTGGCAAATAACGACCTCGGATAACAAGGATATTTCTTTGTGGAGATAACTCATGCCTCTATGTGTGTGTGTGTGTCTCTATATAGTGAATTAGGCAGTTCAGGGTTCATCTGCATACATCATCTATACACCGCTACCCTCTGTTGGACGATCCTGAAGGTCAGTTGCAAGGTTCTGGGGTGATAACCTTTCAGCAAAATAGACAAGGAAGACATAGGGAAGACTCCCCGGTCCTGCATGTCTGCGGCTCCCAGAATGTAGCCACAGGACTGCCGGGCAATCAACGAGATGATTCCACAAAACGGAGGGTCATTCCACGAATCGTACTCTATGGATCCCTATGATAAATTAACATAGACCCTGGCAGATAGGGGTTGGAAGATTAGTTTCCACTAAAAAATTGTGATTTTCAAGGTCTTTGTTGATTTACCAGAGGGTACAGCAACTTATTAATGGGACCAAATCATCAATGAAATTTCGTAATATGCGTGTCCTGATCATGCTGCTACCATATGCTACCCCTTTTGGGGTTCCAAAGGTGATGTCTGTCAACAACCCTTAATCACTTCCTAAAATGGATGTGTTTGCCATCTGTTTGGGAAGATCCCTACAAATCGCAATAAAGCCCCTAAAAAGGCCGTAAAGCCTCCCACTTCCCCAAATTCCATCCAAACCCAATCCTCCTAATCATCTTGATCATCCTGAACGTTCTAGTCATCCCAATCATCCCCCAACTTTGTAGGTCATGAGAGCCAAGGTCACCCTTCGCATCATTTGCCCAGACTGAGAACGCTTCACTTGTCAAAGAAAGGTCTCATGAGGAATGGATAGTCCCAAGAGATGGAAGTATATAAGCCAACGAAAGAACATAATTACCCTCCAGTATCATCAAACATGGTGGGCCGCTGGCAAATTCCCAAACTCAATGGAGGCTTATAGATGGGAAAAACATCGAACTCAATAGTGGATTATTCCAGCCAACTACGTTTGATTACAGGAAAGTATGCTGTAGGATTATGTTTCTTTTTTTCGTCCTAGGGACCTTTAGTGTAATTTTCAAGTAGATCTATCTAGCATTCTGACCATCCGGGACGCCGAGCATCGGCAACTGAATATTCATTAGCATGCGCCGGCGCTTGAGAAGAACGAGATTGCTGGCCACTCACGAAAGCAATCTGAAGCCGTTAATCTCGACACATGTAATCTCGACATATCTCGACATATGTCTTGGTAAATGCCATTTGTACACATGATTGGCATGCTTCCACAGTGCTGGACGCTGACTGCTGAAGCACCAAGGTTTCAGCAATTTTGCTGACCTATGATAAAGTTTGACATGTTGCGGATGCAGGTGTTTTCATCCTAGTAGGTAGGTAGGTTATATAACCCACTGTAAGTGGAATGAGCAAAGTCCATTTATAGCTGGGGGTACGATTCACACACTAAACTGCGGGAACCACCAATCACTTTATAAATAAAAACCACATTCATTCCATATACCGCCTCTGTGGTTTTAGTCGGGAAGTTGCAATGAATATAAGGGATTTGGGGTGGATCAGTTGTAACTTCTTTGACGGCTCAAAAGCATTGCCGCCTTGAGATATCATTGACAAGAAAACAAAGAAGTAGCTGGGTAATCCATGTATCTATGTATGTATCCATCTACCTTCCTACCTATCTACCTACCTGTCTATCTACCTATCTATCTATCTACCTCCCTATCTATAGAAAAGGTCTGTCTATCTGTCTATCATCTGTCTATCATCTGTCTATCATCTTTCTATCTAGCTATCTAGTCATCTATCTATCTATGTATCCATGCCTATCTATGAATCTATGTATCTATCTATCTGTATCTACATATATAAACATATGTATAGTATCATGTATTTTAAAAATACATATATATATATATATTATACATGTTATGCACGTCCCGCTTATGGGAACACATTAAACGCCATTTAGCTAGCCATACTCTCCATATGCTGTTGGTTAAACTACCCTTCAGCAGCTGATTTTCCCAAAGACATGCCCCATGTCCCATATTTAATTGATCAATTCTCGCTGGTTGACCCCCTGAATTAACATGGAACCCAACAAGGTCCATATCGAGAACTAAAAACATGGAACTACGATTTTCAGAACCACCTTTTTTCCGGTTCCATTTGGAATTCACAGGGTATAATTTCCCCATGTTTCCCATGTCTCTGTGTTCAGCCCTCATCTTTGATGGTTTGAACGGCCGTTCCAAGTCCCAGATCACCTGGCTGGGACATTTCGAGTCCACCTGCTTCAGAAAACAGTCGCGACCTGAACCGTACCATGAGAGCGGGACCGGCAACAGGTAGGCGGCTGATGGGGCTGGGCTTCAATAGGTTTACGATGGTGTCATGAAGTTCCATTATATGTACTGAGGGCTTACTAAACATCTATTTTTGGATGGCTGAGCTTTCAGAGGGTTGGTTATCCCCATGTATTTTGGTGGGTAACCAAAGAACATGGTGATATCATGGCTATGTAACCAACATTAATCAACCACACTGGGGAAATTATGCGGATCTACATGATGGCACAGACTGGTGTGTGCGTGTGTGTGTGTGTGTGCGTATATACATCATATACTATATATAATATGTACATACCACATTATAACCAATATGATATATGATGTATGTGTCTATATATCTGCAAATGGGGGCTTTTGCCCCGAATCCATGGATACTAAAGATATTAAGAACAATTCTGACAAACAATCGCATTTGGGACTACTCTATGTTTAGACAAACCCATACAGTTTAATTCAGTTACAATGCACATATTTAACTGAATATGGCTGAATCAATATCGATTATGCTGTATATGTATTTAAGCTGTTTGATTGAGGTCAGTTGCACTCGATATCGGGAAGATTTGTTTCAAGTCCAGAAATCAGGAGACGATCGCGCCATAAGTCAAGAATACAGCATAGAAAAACAAATATATATATATATATATAAAGCAATTGCCTTCTGGCTTACGCTGCGTACACTAGCCATGGCATGGGTTTAAGTGTCTTAAAAGAATGCATTTGGTGGTCACTAACGTTGGCCGCGTTTGTGGGGAGGGGGCGCTGCACCGGTCCTCGTACACAAAGCACAAAGCAGAAAGCACCAGCCCCATACTCCAAAGGTCCATCTGGAAAACTATACAACGTCAGGATCTATGGCGCAACCTCATGCATGCCTCGCCATGCGTTTTGCTAGGCCAATTCCGAAAAAAAACCTTGGCACTTTCTCTCCCTTTCCACACCAATCCTCTGAACTTGATCGTGAAGACCTCCAGGAGGATCCAGTTGTTAAGGTGCTTTCTTCGTCGAGTGCCATGGCATGAGAAGTCCTCCTGTTTGAGAACTTGGTATCCACAAGGCTCATTAAGAACGGGAGAGCGAATTCAAGGATAATGGAATAGGTAAGTAGGTTCACAATCACTGACAGAATCGTCAATCAACCATCGCTGAACAATTTATTCTCACAAGCTTGATGGTAAACCTCATATTTGGTGAAAATCTTTCTCTCTATAATCATCATGCAACAGTGGGGCTTTTTTGCAGCGACTGCATCTGCCACCGAGCTGCAAGCACGATGTCGGAAAGGACAGCGAAAGCCTTTGCACTTCCTGAGGTCGTGCACTTGGCATGACGCGCCGGAGGTGTTTGGGATCTTTCAACGGTTGGCCTCAAAATGGGCATGGCATATATATACAAATATAATGTGTATATAATATATATATATATACACATACAACGAAAAATTCAGAGGAACATAAACATCATATGATATATCATGATATGATATTTGGTTTTTCCTCTTGACTCAAGATGGAATATATACATGTATATATATATATCAATGTACCATATTTTACCAATATATACCCTCAATTGGTGGCCACTTCTGTGAGAATTTGATGATAAACCTCTCCCAGCTGCACCATCCAGGTGATTCAGCGGAAAGGCTCACGCTCGCGAGTTGACTTGAGGTGGCCAGCAACAAGACAGCCCTTTGATAAGAACATGTACCCTGCATTAAACTAACATAGATGTGGAAAACCATGGTTTTCCAAACCAAACAATGATATACATTCATGGTGGGTTTTCCACATCTGTGTTAGATTTACAGGAGGGTATCCTAAGATATCCCAAGTGCATCTTTTTAGATCACAATTGTGGTGACTGTGAATACTCTGTGTCCAGTTGCCACACAAAAAGTAGCTAACCTCACACCCAATGAGTATGAACACCTCCCACGCAAAAATTGGGGACTGACTGTTGCCTCCTTTATGAACCACTTTCACTGTGATCCCCCAAGATAGGTACTGCAAGTTGAATTGTGAATGCAATGCCTGCTGGTTTTAGGGAGGACAAGATATATCATATATATATATATCTATAGTTGGACGGGTGAAACCAGACTGACAAACATAACTTGGGGTCACCACTTGTACGCTTCATGGGTTCGTTGGGTTTGTCTGAAAGTTGAGGAGCCGGAAATCTGATGGTTGGCCATCATGTTTCCTATATAGATGATGTTGTAATTTTTGGGTGTATCCCGCATCTTTAGAAAACAAAACATACATATATATATATATGTATATATATATATTATATAATGTTATTGGTTATATAATTCAGAATATCCCACAATATATTGGCGAACACCCAAAAATATTGGTTTAATATATTGTTCCAATAACCCATAAAACATTCCCATCAAATGGGTGGTTAATGTCCGTTTGAACTTATAACCCCTATGTATCCCAGATTATTCCAGATTGTTGGCGGGTATTATCTAGATTTCACTTTTATCCCAGTCCCAAGAAAGATCACCAGTTGTGTGAACTACAGTAAATCACGCAATTTTTACCCATGCGAACTATATTGTTCAAGACTCCCTTTCATACCTTTACACTGGTGGTTACACAGATTTCCCATCATGGATTGCGATAATCCCCATATAATATACTATAGTGGATAGTATGACCCCCCCCTGTAATCAACGATCAGCCACCATTTATCAATTGTATCACCATATGTTTGATGATTAAACCATATTAAACCCCATATTTGGTGGTAAACTTGACCAATAAACATCAACCAAACTCTTAAAAAAATATGAGCAGTGCTATGTCGGACCAGCGGCTAGTCGTGTTGATGCAGCCGAGCTTCTGGGAGACCTTGCAGATGGTGCAGGTCCAGTTGCTGGTGCAAGGATCCTGGCACAACACCCATATGAAGCCGAACCAACTGGGTTGAAACCCTGGCGTGGTAGTGGATTTACACATATTTGGGACCATAAAATGAGGTGGTATTGGGAGGCCGGGATTAAACACCACTTTTCCACAAGTTGTACCCCTCAACAGTTATAACTGGCGAAAGAAAAAGCTCATTTAAGTGATATACTACCAACCAGTTGAAGGAGTTATATAATTCCATTTATAAGTGTTGAGGACCATACCTGTAGGGACGATGGTTGAACTGGTCCCGTCCAGGACTAAACCGTCTGATTTTTGATTTTCTGAGTTTGAATCCACAGGTTGCCCTAGGGGAAACTAACTTGGATGTGGAAAATATATGGTTTCCTTGGGAAAAACAATCCACAAATAGTGGATTTTCCACATCTATGTTAGTTTATCTAGGACAATCTAGGACATAAGAAGGCTAAAGTGAGCGATGACCGTATCATGCCATATCAACTGACCACGAGCACGAGATGGAACAAAGTCATCCCATTGCTACAAATCAATGCGTGGACAAGTGCCTTAAATCCACTCATTCACTGGACATTTGCTGTTTTACGTTTGGAGATGACATAATTGCCTTCCAGCCCCGATGATTTGGATGGCATTGTCAACCATGCTGGGCTCAGAAATACCATGTGATGAATCCCTCTGAATTGGCTCTCGAAATCTTTAGATCCACATTCCAGCAGAATAAACCTGAGAAGGTGTTGATATTTCTTCAAAGGGATTGATGTGGTAAACGAAATGCCATAAACCATCCCCACCATCACCATTCTTATGGGTGGAAAAAAAACATGTAAAATCCATCCCCAAATGGTGGTTTATGGCTTGCGTGTCCCATATTATATTATGTGGATCTCCTCCAATCATGTCATTAACTGACCATTTCGGTCAAGTCACGGCCCAAAAAAATGCGCATGGACTTCTGGTAGTGGTCACAGTGGTCACTCGCGACGAGGCTCGGGGATATCTAGTCAAGTGGTTTGTTACCAAGATAGAAACCCAGTCTAGTCAATCAATGGTGTTTCAATGATGCTCACTTAATCATTGGTACATTTCCAGACATGGGTATTTACATGATTGGGAAATATACAAATGTCCTCCATCATTTTGGTATGATTGGCGTATTCCCAATCATTGCGCTGTTCCCCATCTTCCCCAAACGCGGCCAAGGGGCATCTGGAGCGGGGGCCACCCCCAAACCGTCCAAGAAATCTCGCAAGTCCTGGAAGTCCAGTGGAAACTGGGAGGGTTCAAACTGCTCAATCCAATGAGAGGATTGCAGGCTTGTAGCGGTCCACAAGAGATAAATCCAGGACGATATCGATGATATTTGGGGGCTTACTACAAATGATCAAATCAAGCAACCTGGAGATTGTAGCCACACGCAACTGAGCATCCCAGGAAGTGGAGTCTAACATTTGATTTCTCCAGCCATGTCAGTCATCAAGAGATTAAACCCGTAGGTTTCAATATTGGGTTCTCCTTTCTCCTGAGCATGGTAAAACATTGTGAAACTGTAAAACCCATGGGACCCATTGATTTCCTTGAAATCAGCCGAATGATTCTCAAATTTCCTGGTAAAATCGCCAGTTTGAAGGGTTCTATCCACATTTTGCCAGGTAAAACCCATTGGTTCAGTTGCGAACCTCCCATGACCCTGTCCCGACTCCCTCACTGAGAGGTCCTCAACTGAGGCACCGTCAGTTCCACCAGGATCTTCTAAGCGCTCCTGGAAGGAGAGACTTCTGGTGGAAGTCACGATTTTGCTGGATTTAGCCACCGAAAGTTAAGGTGGTTGAAGGAAAAAAAAGACGTATACGCATTGAAATTAAAAAAGATACAGTAGTGGGGGTCTTATGGCTATATCATCCTTGTAAAATCGTGTTTTTCCGTTACTTTCAACCCAAAAAGGTTCAATCATGAGCTTGGGGGCCCCAATTCCCAAGTTTGTCCCAACCGATCGGCTCGGTCTGGTGTGAACTGCTGGCGGCTACATCCCTCATTCTGGTTGGCTAAACCGTGTTCTATCCCTATAATTTGTTACATAATCATGTTTAATGTTGACACATGCTCAGACTTAGTCACAAAGCAAAACTTGCCCAAATTCAAGTTAGAACCTTTTAGTGAATATTCCAGTTTCTCATGGGTGGGAGAACATTCTGAGTGATTAATTGTACATGTATCCCCCAGTTTCGGTGAACACTATTTAGTTTTGATCTATTTGATGGTCTGAACCAAATCATCGAACTTTTTGGCTGCCTCGCCAAGGAAACAACATCAACCACCAGGGGCCAACTTGATCTGACCGAATGCTAAAGAAGGTCATTTTGAGTTCCCGTTGCCAAGCACTTATTGGTGAGGTTGTTATACCTCACCCAAATTGATGACTAGTAAGTCAAATAAATCCATTTGTTGAGGACTGGTTGGTTGAGATTATAGGGATTCCTCCAATGGATTGTGATGATCCCCAATATATTGGGTAGTATAATCCATATAGCCATCGAACAACCATCATTATCAATTGCATGGCCATACTTTTGATGGTTAAACCCACTAGAAATCGTGGTGACTTTTCCCAACCATCAACCACCAGGGCTTTAGCCAGCCAGCCGGCTTAACAGCCACTGCTCATCTACCCTCTGGTAAACTAACATAACTATGGAAAATCACAATTTTTAATGGGAAAATCCACTATTTCTATGGCCATGTTCAATATATAGCTACGTTTAATTACCAGAGGGTAAATCATCATTAATCCCATAAAAATCCCATTAAATCACCATTTTCCTATGGTTTTCCTATGGTTTTCCCACCTGAAAAACCATCAGCTGCTGCTTGGCGATCAACTTCTGTCTTTGAGCGGCCAGGAGGCGCCCCTTGAGCCGCTCTTTGAGCGCCTGCTGCTGCTGGGCGCCTGCAAATCCGTGTGTGGATCGTGGGGGACACGTGGGGAAGATGGTGAAAGGACATTCATCATAAAATGGCCATTTAATGGGATATCACTATATAGGTACATATATATATATATAGATCTAATATAACTAACTAATAACTTTACTGGACTACAGGGTGAATGAGAGACCAGTAAGAATTCCCTTGAGTAAAGTTTGTGTAAATCGCACCCAATACGCCTTTATGGCTTTCTCTTGAGCCCTACTGGGATGATCGATGTCGAACAATTGGGACAGATTGCGATGTGTAGATCCGATTGTTCACCAAAGATATCATCTTTGAACAGCCAGTTTTTTTCGCATTAAGTTGTGATGTAAAGACGCCGTATATGTACTTCAAGCGAACACATAATCTATACAGTTGGATGGGTGAAATCTCTAGGATCCATGCAAATACTCCAAGTGGGGCATATCATTGCAGGCACAGAAATTTGCATCTGGTTCTCAAACTTAGCACTGGATGTTTTCTGATTGAAGGGTCATACTTTTTTTTTTTAGGTCTGGATCTGAAATAAACTGGACCGATTGCTATTCACATCCAATCCAACATAGACCGTTCTGGCAACATTTTCTGGGGCCTGTTGACTACAGGGTACCGGCAATGTGATCCATTACCGTGTATGGTCATCCCCCCATCCACCAGGCTTTCCATGACCAAACAAAGGAAGCCCTTGTGTTGGAGCAGCTCTGTTTTTCCACATCCCCAGTGTTCTACCGAAATTCCCTATTGTTTGCTACATTTCTCATTCCACTTGTAATCACCATCAAATCATCCCTGCCATATGTATCTATATATATATATATAATGCATATTCTACAGATATATACCAAATAGTACATACTTATCTATAGCATGCATAACTTTGTATGAATATAAATATGTATACATATAAGTATATCTTTATACCGACAATGGGAATATATATATATATATATACATACATACACCTTTATATACATGTATGTCCCTATTTTGTATTTGTCTCGGATTTTATAAACCAAAACCATAGCTTTTCCGTTTGGAGAAGACCCCAAGAACGCGGCAACGACCCAAGGAACGCATGTTGCTGCGCAAGGAGGCGATGGCGCGGCTGCAGAGATAGGCGCAGGAGCCGGGGCTGGAAGGTGCCGCCTGCCCAGGATTAGCATATCGACATATCATATGGCTCAAAATTATGGTACCAAAAATTGTCATTTTTTTATGGTAAATTAAGATAAACCAACCAATTACAGGGTTACTAATTTTGAGCCATACCCATATATCATATATATATATATATACATGGATTGTACCCTCTGGTGAACTAACATAGCTATTGAAAATGGCCATTTATAGTGGATTTTCCCGATGAAAAATGGTGATTTTCCATAGCTATGTTAGTTTACCAGAGGGTAAATGTAGATACAACAATTAATGCAAATAGAGATAATCCGCATATGAGATTGTGTATATATTAAAACAAATCTACCCTCTGGTTAGTTAACATAGCTATGGAAAACATCCCCATAAATGGAGGTTAAATAGGAAAATCATCTATATTCATCTAGAATGGGGCCATTTTTCCATGATATTCCATGTCTATGTTCAACAACCACAGGGTATATCCGAGCATGGCTAGTCCAAGGCGCCACAGTCACCGTCGCCGCGCCGTTGGCTCCGGCCGGTGCGGAGCCGTTGGGTCCAGCGCTTGGTGCGGGAGCAGGGACGGCCTGCGAGGCTGGGATTTAGCCACTGAAAATGGGGGATTCCTCCATGGCTAGCGGTAAAATCCCCTATAAAAATGGAGGTTTCAATGCAATATCCCGTTTAAATGCGGGCCTTAGCGGGAACTCAATGAAGGTTTGAATGGAAGCATCATCTATAAACCATGGGATATAATTGATATAATGGCTAAATGGTGATGTTAGATGGTAATGACAGATGGTTCAATGATTTTAGGTAGTTTCAACCAGTTTCAGCAAGTGGGAATTTAAGCGGCAAACATGTTTTCGGTGCCGGGCATCTGAAATGCTTGCGACTGTCGTCACTGTTCAAAGGTTTTCTAGGGGGAATAGAAAAGGACCAAAACAAAACTTTGGTTTCATCCCAACGTCATCATCAACTTCAACATCAACTTCAAGGGTTCATCATCATAATCACAATCATAGTCATAATTTTAATCATAGTCCTAATATATCAAAATCATCATCATCATCATCATCATCATCATCATCATCATCATACTATTATTATTCTGTTTTTCTTCATATTCTTCTTCTTGATCTTCATTTGATATGATGCAAAACGTGACAACAGTCGCGAGCCTCTCAGATGCCCGGCACCATGTTTTTGGATGGTGATGTAACAAAGTGTGATGGATACAAATGCGGATGCTTTCCATTCATCGTCTAGACGAACAAATTGCTACCAATGCAAAAATGTCCGAAACAAATGGGAGGATTTGAAGGTTTTGTTGAGATAACCAGGTCAAATGCGCTCAACTCGACGGACTTGGTGTCCACAAGTTGATGGGCAAAGTGAGCTACAAAGACTATTGCCTGAGGACCATCCAATTTAGAAACTGGCTAGTAACTGGGGTTGGAGCCAAGCTACAAATCAAATAGTGCCAGTTGTAGGAAGTAAAAACCACGGTCTGTTCCATGCTCCAACTGTTTCAATCACATGGTTTTTGCATTTGTGAATGATACACGGCCATGTCATTGCAATTTTGGTGATTACATGAGCGTTGGGCCTTCCGAAAATCATGTTCAACCCCCTGACATTGGTATCAGCAGGTGTTGACCCATCTCCACTCTGACCCATGTCATCCCTGGCTGAACAAAGGTGTCAATGGTGTAAACCTCAACATTTCATGGCTATCGGTCAAATGTTTCATGGTTTCGTCCCGCAGTTGTTCATGGACGTGTGAATAGCCCTCAATGTGTTCATGTTTTGGATGGTTTAATCTAACCTCATACCCACATTTTGCTATTTCTCCAAATGATCAAAATGATTCAACTCATAGATCTTCTTGTGTGGAATGATTTTGTTTGACATTTTTTTTCTTATCACTTATCTCTCAAAATATCCCACCAAAAACGCGAAAAGAAACCTCTTCAAACAAGAAAAACTCAGCCGCCTTCGGCACGGGGGTCTTGGCCTGGCTCTGTCAGCACCCAGCCATTCTGGGAATCATTTGGACCCGCCATCGATTCAAACAAAAACATCTATACTCTCCGTGTATACATGCATATGGAAATGCACAATTTCATACAATTTCTACATATGTTTTTCTAGAATGGAAAGTGAACCTTTAGAAATCATCGAATCACCTGAATCTTTGCCATGCATTGATGCAACAATGTATGGACGTGGAAAATCTACTCATCTGCTGATGAATTCCACATCCATTCATTCTGCTTCAGTTGCTCAAAAGGTCAGTGGTTGCTCCCATTTCGATGTGAATCCCACGATTCATAAGTGGTTCAGAGTCATGGTGGATCCCTTTCAGGTTCCTAATTCCTAAACGTAGTAACCAAGAATCGATGGGTTGTAACTTAAATTGCGCTTATTAAAGAGAAAACTACCCTGAATGACAACCTTACTTAAGCGGACACAATGGTGGGTTTGTGAAAGTCCTGCTCGTGAACACACTTGTTGTTGATTCATGTATCATATTGATCATCCATGGAACATCCCAATTTTTTTCAGCTAAATGCTTACCCTCTGGTAATTTAACATAGCTTTCATAGCTATGTTAAATAACCGGAGGGTACTTCCCTTTCTTATTGGTGTACACCCCTTATTTTTTTGGGGCGGAATGCTTCCGGTTCCATCAACCACTTGAGTGACTTAAGTTTGTTCAAAAACAGCCCACCTCATTTTATTCCATCATGAATCATATTTTTCTCATTGAAATTGCAAAACATGGGGTTCAATGGTTCAATGATTCAAATACCCACTTGAAGACAAACCCAGACCATGTTGTTGGTTTTATCCCACTATATCCCTGTTACCAACCCATTATATCTTCATACATCTTCATATATTAGTTTTTGTTCTGTATATCCCCATTGCTGGCCAAACCCCAGTCATATTGTTGGTCAATATTATTATATACATTTCTATAAAATACACATAAATCACAGCAACTGCATCCACAAAAACCATGCTCTCCATCTGGTGGTTACCCATCGTAGCGCTAGTCTCGCGCGCCTCTTCCATCAATCGCATGGTGGGCACCCGCGGCGGCACGGTGGCCATGCCATTCACCCCGACCCCGTTCACCTCCTTCAGCGGGAGCCAAGGAGGTTGACCATGCAGGTTGTGCCCCTGTTCGCTAATTAAGGTGAATGTAACTTGCTGAACTAGGGTTTATCGCTATAACATGTTATAACTATGGTGAATTGGGGTTATTATCCAACTTGTAACTGGGAGCCCGGATGACCCGCGATCGTCGCGGCGCCTTTTTCAAGTCCTTCACGGCCGGGCCCAGTGTCACGGTGGTCTTAGCGCCAGTCATCAGAGTCACGCGTTCCTGCCAGAGCAAAACTGGATGGGGGTAGAAACCCATGGATTTCTGTGGGTTTAATAGGGATTTAATGGGGATTTAATGTGATTTTATGCTGATTTTATGGTGATTAATTGGAACTTAATGGGGATTTCATGGCATTTTATGGTGATTAATGAGGATTTAGCCAACACACATGGGATTATTTACATACCTTCTGGTAATTGAACAGTTAAAGCAATGCTGTGGAGAATGGCCCATTGTCAGATGATTTACAGTACCTATTTAACATGGTGATTTCCCATAGCGACGTTAAATGACCAGCGAGTAATGGTTCTGCAAGCAACCATACTCGTGGAGATCCTGCAATGGGGAGACAATGGGATCCGCATCAATAATGATGGGGATATACCCTCTGGTGAATTAACATAGCTATGGAAAATTGCCATTTATAGTTGATTTTCCATAGTTATGTTAGTTTACCAGAGGGTATACCAGAATAATGGATCATCTCAACTTTGACGTGATTTGAATATATTTCATCGGATATATCATGGTAATTCATGGGATATGGGATATGGGGATTAGTTTGCGGATTTCAATCTCCATCAAGATGGGAAAATCAAAGATTAGAAATTGGGGATTCAACCATCTGAAAATGATCAGTAGCTCGCACAAGGAAATGGTTGCAGCATATTTAGAACACCCAATGGATTTGGTTAAACAATTTCATCACAAGAAATAATGATCTAAATCCAATCTGAATATATCTGCAGGTATAAACAAGTACATAACTATAAGGTATTGTTGCATATTGTTGCATGAGATTGCAGCACATCCTGCTAACGAAATGCTCAGATAGGATAATATTAGACATGATGTTCTACCACAAAACACGGATGCGTACAGTATCTTTCCATTGCTGGTTTGTGCCGTTTTTTTTTTTGGGAAAATAGACACGACACGAAAAAGAAAGACGACTCCGACAGATTTTGCTTTGAGCCCATCCGAGGCCACCATCCAGCTGTGTCACAGCTTCGAACGTTCGGTCACTCATATGGGTATGGCTCAAAATTATGGGACCAAAAATGGTCATTTTTAATGGTAAATTAACATAAACCAACCAATTATAGGGTCAATAATTTTGAACCATATCCATATCCCATTTCTCCAAGTCACAAAAATTCCCTTGTCGATCAAATCCAATTCTTGGTGTGGTGAGAGAAAGAGTTGCTGCGATCCACCTTTAGTGGTGCAGAATTCATTGTGTCTCTAGATTGAATCACTTTATTTTTAAGATAAGTATAGAACAGAAACACCATCTTTCAGCATGAAATCACAATCCAATAAGATTTAATCCGTTTCTCCCTGTAATACCAAACACCCCCCTCAGAAACCAAGGTTTAGTAGAACAAGTCACACACTTGGGACCACACAATGGGGGTGTTTGGTATTAGGGGGATGGGAGTCTAATGGATTTAGAGTTGTATATTGTACTACTGATTTAGATGGGATACTCGGAGGATCAATTCCCTTAACTCTTCAGTGGTTAGTAACCCTGGTTTGTCCCCGATTCGTGGCTTGTCCCATTGATTATAATGGTTATCAACTACTAAGAAAGTGGTGATAACTCAGTGGTTAGTACCATAACTAGCTAGCTATTTCTCATGTTACCACAAGTTCCATGGAAATAGATGGGATCATTTTTCCCATCTGAACCACTCCACCGCACCCCGTGAGGTAGGACGAAAATGGCCCGATGCTGCGGCACCGAAGCGACCAACTGCCAGCCCGGAGGCCCAGAGACCGACCCAGGGAAGGGGATGGGGGCTAGAAATCCAAGGATTTCTGGGGAACAAATTAAGATTTCATGTGGTTTTTCTGGTGATTCAGTGGGATCTTTGGGGACTTGATGATGATTTTTATGGTGATGGAGTGGGATTGAATGGAGATTCATTGGGATCTTATGGCGATGAAGGGGAATTCACCAACGTGGGATATTCACACCCTGATTATTCGACGTAGCTATCAAACATGGTCCATTTTGTTCGATGACTTACGGATTCAACATGCTGATTTTCCAGCTTGCTATCCGTTGCCATGTTTGATTCCCAGAGGGTAACGGTGCATGAACGGTGTTTTTTTTGGGTGAAAAACAGGTGGAGATGGTGGACATGTTATAATTGGATAATTGGAGATTCAACGTGGAAAAAATGGTAACATGTCTATTTCAATTGAACACAAAAGATGATGATATTCAACATATAGAATGCCCAAAATTGCCCAAATAGCCTTTTAATCCACATGCTGCCTATATTATGTGTGGCATTTTCGTTGGGGTTGATGTTACAGCAACAAAAACTATTCCAGACGTGGTGCAAATGGGCCTCTCCCCCTAAAATGGCAGCGTGATGGAAGGGTACGTTTGTTCCTAGTCCTATTTCTGTCAAAGGAGATTCAACCATAATAAGTTCAACTTGCAGTGTAGGCTTTGAATGGCTTACTGTTTCTAGATGATATTCCCATCAAAACCTCCAAGTAGTTCGGGACTTTTCCAGGGAGGGTAGGGTCCCAAACAATTCTGGCTATCCTTTACCTCCACAAAGTGGGACGCCATGAAATCGCGATTGGTTGGTGAACGTTGTGGTTACATATAGATCCAATAGCTATGGTCCTATGGTGTATGATGCTTAAAACTATAGTGAGCTGGGTTTGTAAACCAACAAACACCCCTCCCGGGGGGTCCCATGTGGTGGGAAACTCTTCGCTCCGACTGGCTCTCCATTTAGTAGGGAACATGGATACCCTTGGCTCCGAACCGCCATCTTAGCTACTGGATCAATACCTACAATCAGAATGATACGGATGAATCAATGGGATTGTATGATAAATCACCAATGGTGAGGTTTCCATTCAAAGCTCCACACAAGGATTTTCCCGCATTTTCCCATGATTTTCCCATGAAACCCTCCAGTTTCCACAGTTTCCCCAGATCTTGGCGGTGCCGCACCTCGCCCCTCTCGCGTCGCACCACACGGGTACCACCGCCCGACCAAGCGTCGGCAATACAAAGGCCTGAACAACCAAAGAAGGTCCCAAGGGTGGGAGCCCTATGGATTTAGCCATGAAAAATATGGGGGATCCCCAAAATGGATGGTTGATAATGGAAAATCCATCTATAAATGGATGATTTGGGGGTACCCCTATTTTAGGAAACCTCCATATGAACTTGATGAATTCCCTGGTTTTCATTGCCAAAGCATGCGAAAATCCTAATTTTTCATGGCTAAATCCTGATAAATCCCTATTTTTTTTATAGCTAAGTGGCGAAATTCATGCTTAGATCACTATTCTTCATCTTATGAAAAACAGCGATTTCACCAGTGAGCAATGGATTTCGGTGCCTTGCTTTGTTACAATTTGGTTTGATCATAACTATGATTCATGGGGATTGTAAACCAACTTCTAACTGGCGGGGCATCACGTTGTATCCACGGCGGGTCAGTTAAGTGCAGCATGTAGCGAAGCAAACCTGTTTCTCATTTTGGTAGATTTAACTAACCTGTGGTTAACCTTGGTTAATTTTGGTTGTAGATCCATGATATTGGCTGGATATACATTAAAATTCGTAATATTCCGCGGATTCTGACCAAACCCCCAGGTTAGTGACATCCCCAATAGTGTTTGGGCTTATGAAAGATTTGTTATCATCATGGTGTCTGAAGATGGGGTATACTATACCGACTATACCCCCCATCTTCATGGCCAGTTTCTAAACATGCAAAACTCATCAAAAATCATGATTTTCCAGCATTAAATGGTGATTTTGCAACAGGCCCATAGGGAACATATCCAACTTTCGAGACCTTGGGGCAAAGAGATCACCAAGAACTGCAACCTGCACGGCAGGGCAGAGCTTCGGAAAACATCGTGTCTGATGCCTAGGGTTGAAGATAGAAAAAAATACTGTTATAGGGATCAATAGGATTTAAACATGATTTCATGGGGATATATATGTATATAAAGGTGTGTATATATATATATATACATTATATTATATCCATAAATAATATTCTTCTTTGCTAAACATATGTGGGGGTTGTTCGAAATCCTTGTTAGATTTTCACCTGATTCAAGTCCTTGCGCTTCGCCCTTGCGCGGTCTTGCGCGGCTGTGGTTTTAAGCATNTTTAAGCATTTTTCATGCTTAACAACATACCAAGCTGTCTGAGCTAGCAGAAGAGATAGTAGTGGTAGTAGTAGTGGTAGTAGTAGTGGTAGTAGTAGTGGTAGTAGTAGTGGTAGTAGTAGTGGTAGTAGTAGTAGTAGTAGTACAGTAGTACAGTAGTAACAGTAGTAGCAGTAGTAGCAGCAGCAGTAGCAGCAGCAGCAGCAGCAGTAGTAGTAGTAGTAGTAGTAGCCAGCAGTAGCAGTAGCAGCAGCAGCAGTGGTAGCAGTAGTAATAGTAGTAGTTGAGCTAGGGCACGGAAAATAGACGTTTTGACNGCGCGACCCTCATGTTTTCACATACTTGACCCAAGGTTTCTTTAAGCAATCTTGGACATAGACTTAATGAAATTGACGGGGTTTTTGAACGGACCTCATGTGCCTTTTAATGAATATGTATATATAAATCACCATTAAACCCCTATTACTGCATAGAACAAATGGGTAAATACATCCTTATTGTGGATTGATGACCATCCCCCAATATGGATACAAAATCCAAGACAAAACACTGGTGCATATGATGTGACCCCAGAATCAACACCGGACGGACTAATGAATGAATGTGTAAGTCAGTGTACAATTCACTTTGCCAACTAAAACCAATCAACGCATGTTGAATACCGATTCAATTCAGTCATTTGTAGGCTGCCCACCTTCTGTTACAATTTTGGAATAGAAAAGCACACTCTAGCATTGTTATTGTTGTATGGAAAGACTTCAAACAAAAAAAAATTGCAGATATTCCGTCGTTTTACATGTTCTAGGACGAACATGTTCTCCTTTTTTTTGTTTTTTTTTGGGGGGGCATTGCGCTCCTCCAGGGGGCCCAGCAGGTGGGGCCAGATTTTGGGCGATTACCTGGCCCTGAACCAGCCAAGTGTATGGGATGGGCGTGTTCGCTATGAATTGCCCAGAAGATTTCAGAATACGGATTTACATATCCACATTAATAGGGATTTTTCATGGGGATGTATATATCCAGTAATCTCAGGCCCAGGTTAATCTCATCTAGCCATATCTAGCCCTAAATAGCTATCTATCTTCAGCAATGCAAAGGTCTTTAGCATTGCTCATGTGAAACTCACGAAACAAATTGTATGTTGGTAAGCTGCACGATCTTGATGGGCCATCCCACTTGGCATGTCGGCCAGCAGAACTGCTTGAAAGTGGATCAATCATATTTAACGGCATCAAAACGGTATAAAAACCTACGTAGTAGCCATACAACAATAGCAGAAACGTGGATAAAACAACAAAATCCTCATTCTTGTGGGAATTGTGTCTCTGTCCAGGGTTCTTGGTTCTGAAACCCAAATTTTTGCAGCCAAAACATCCTAAGTGTTACTGGGCACCCCTAGCAAACCAGATCCAGAACGTGCTGATGCCGAATCATCCAAGAGGATCCAAGAGGATCATATCGCTATGATGGGAACAACAAAAAAACAACAAACATTTAACCATATAGTCAGTATAGCTCCATATGGGGGGTTCCATAAATGGGGGTACCCCAAAATGGATGGTTGATAATGGAAAATCCTGTTAAAATGGATGACTTGTTGGGGTCCTCCCATTTTAGGAAACCACCAGATCACCATTTTATACCCAGCAGGGGTGAACCTGTGCATTCTTCAGTCGAATCTTCTTATGTACAGTAGCACTTGGATGTGCATCCCGGGAATGGTAAGTGGCTACTTTGCCCATTCTGAACTGGTTATGATTATTGTGTTTTCTTGTCAAATGGGTGAACTACAGAAACAGTGCCATACATTGGTATATATAAATGTTATATACAGTATACCCTCTGGTTATTTAACATAGCCATGGAAAATCCCCGAACTAAATGGAGGTTTCTAGCTGGGAAAATCATCCAAAATTAGCCAGCTATTCCACGGATATGTTAAACAACCAGAGGGTATACATATTATACACACATCTTCCCCCAGTGCTCGATCCCTCTAGAGTACATTCTATATATGAACCAACGAGCATTTAACGAGAATCCAAATCCAAAACATGCCAGGGTCTTCTGGATTGATATCACTATGGTTGCTTGGTTTCAATGGCATGTTCCACTTTTGTTTTCGACCCGTATATGGGTTTGCCTGCGCGGTTTGGGTACCCGGTACCCCCAAATCGATGAAGCATTGTCATTTTCCCTCAAACAAGTCTTCCAGATTAGATCCCCAAAATTAACGCCTCGAGGTGGTCGCATCCCCGGTGGTTTGCACATCGCACTCCGCCGCGCGGCCCACCGTGAAGACCTGTTCAGCGGCCGTGGAAAACCCATGGGGAAAGCCGTTCGGAAAATAATCTACAAATGGTGGATGTTCTAGATCTATGTTAGTTTACCAAGGATATTGTCAACTCTCGGTTATGGTGTGAAATTACATATGATCATGACTCATTGAATATCCATGAATATCCATGATTTCATCCTGTAAAGAAATCCTTCCAAGGATATGTCAATTCAATTAAATACTATGATTTTCCATAATCCATTACATAATATTGTAGGGAATTACCAAGGGATGTTTCAAATTAAAAGGAATTACAATCATAATTCTGACCAAAGGACGCTTACATATTGCAATTCCATTGCAATTGACAATGATTGAACATGGAACTATTTGACTATCTAACGGAATTTATCATTGCCTGACATGAAATACATTGATAAATGCTGGTAGAATGGGATAAAATGGGATAACTTATCTCTGAAGGATTCTATTAAGGTCGAAGTAACTCCAAGAAGTAAGGTTGATACTCATAACCACCATACTACACTTTCACAGCTCGGGCCACCGCAGGGATGTGCTCCACAAAGTCCGGTGCCAAAATGGCACTGAATGGTTGATGCACGGTCGGGGTGGTCAAGTGCATCGATTCCGGAAACGCAAGGCACTCACACATATGGGGGTTTCCTAAAATGGGGGTACCCAAAAATGGATGGTTTATAATGGAAAATCCTATTCAAATGGATGATTTGGGGGTACCTCTATTTTAGGAAACCTCCATATAAACTGCATTGGAAAAAATCTGCCATGTGTGTAGTAGAGATTCTGCAAGTATGGCGGGCATCCACACATCTGCAAAATAGGAGCCACCAGAAACAAGCTGTCCGGCTCTTGCCAGTCCGGCACGCCCCAAAAGGTGAGTCAATGTAGCAAGTTTAGGATCAAGCTTCCACGCGTCGAAGAAATGGATGCAATAACGGGTTACAAACCAACTTACAACTGGGGGGTCCACATTGTATGTGGATCATCCCATGCCTCAACTCACCCACATCAGACCCTCCGCTGCCTCGCTCAACATGAGTCTGGCAGCTGTATGACGGACTTCCACACGTGCCTCCGTGCGTCCCCGTGCCCGTCTCAAAAGCGAGGGAACTTTTGAAAAAAAAAGTGTACTGTAACATTGTGAAGCAACATCTTTTCGTGGTAAATTTGGATGATCTTGACCTAGCAATGTGTATGGTATATCCAAAAGTTGATGTTTGTTACATGTATCTATATACATATATTAACATGATGATCAATTATGTATCTAATATATACAGATATATTATATCAAGTTACGATGAAACTTGTTTGATCAATGCACATTACAGTACCTAGATGAACTGAGTTTGATCAATTATTAAAATTTGAACAAGATGTTTGTGTCATCAACACATGTGGATTGGTCATCAAACATGGATCTACCACCAAAAAACAAAACCTAGCAAGGCAAGGACAAACGACTACGGACAAAACAACACAGCATGGTTGTTTCGTAAATATGGATGCCTCAAAATCAACCTAATATTCGTAGCGTTTCGATTTTTTTTTGGGGGAAATCAATGGTTGGGGTCTTCCCTTTTTCTCAGTCGTCTGGGTCAAATAGACAAGGCAGCCACAGAGTCCAACCACAATCCACGAGATTGTGGTGTCCTGAAATAGCAGCTACATGCAACCATTTGTGGGTGTCACGGTCTATCCAATGTCTTTTTTCCTTTCAACAAGGTGCATATCCTATAAGACATGCCATTTCAGGGTAGTCTCCCGTTGGAAAATCCGGATCTTTCTGCTGCTCCGTCAAGTTGTCTCAGGATTCCCATTGTTAAATCTAAAATGACTTCTCAATTATTTCTCACTTCTGGCCCCTCCTCACATCTTGGGCTGCGCACTACTCGTTCATCCTCACTGCCCTGAACCTCCTCCCAAGGACAGGAGCTGCTGCTTCTAAGGCCTTTCAATCTTTGATGCTCTGCCTTCCTGAGCTTCTGGAGGTTGCCCATCACATTGTTCCTAGGATCGCCATCTTTATGGTGGATCTCCCACTTCTTATTGTGAGGGCCCTTCTCCACCAGATCCTGGTACAGCTGGCGGTGTAACAGCTGCTTGTCTCCATTGGACAGCCTCAAGAATGTCTCTCATGGGAAGCTCTGCTGCAAGCAGCCATTGGGATCTAAGCCAATCTTTGAGTCCTAGCCCCGCTTACCCATCAGATCTTTTGACAACCCGATTTCGGTTAGTCTGAAAATAGGGTACCCCCAACTATTCCAATCATCATTTTCCCTTTTTGAAATGGCTTTTTAGGGTTACATCCACCATTTTCAAACAACCCCATTTGTTGGGCGGTTCATCCCGTCACGTTTTGGTTGCTGCCCCACCTTCTGAAGAGTCTTTGGTCCTTCCAGCAGCTTTTGCCCCTCGGGCGTTTGGCTCAGGGCTGTCTTGAGCGCATGCGCGAAGCCCGAGCCTCGTGATGTGGATGTGGAACGACCAAAAAATGGGTGGCTTGTGGTGGCTTAGTTTAGATGCTTTGGGACCCATGAAACTTTAAAAGTATAGTTGTTGAGGGATATCCAGGATATCTCCAGTTTGCTGGGTTTAGACGTCAGTTTTGTCCGTTTAACAAATGAGAATTGGTGATGCATTCTTATCATTCTGGACAAATCTGATTCACCCTTTTAATCATCCGCATGGGGAGGTTGGCCAGTGAGGTTGCGTTACAACTTACGACCGATCATTGTGTATACATGGTGTCTTGCCCGAGAAATCGAAAGCAAGTGATTCTACCCCAGTCATAAGAGAACCAGCCCTACTTATCCGACTCAAAACCAGGCAAAATAACTTCTTTCCTAGCCATAGGATGAACCAAGAAGTAGCTCGCCATTTGTCTCACTCAAATTCCATATCTTTCCACAGGTAGCAAAATCCTATATGGGGACCGATCAAAACCTATTGTATATATACCTTTTTTGGGGGTGATGAACCTTCTTTTCTCACCTATTTGGTGTTCCCAGAAATTTGACTCGTAACTCTTAATCCCATACATTCCTGGTATTTCCATGTATTTCCTGGACCATTTCAATGGTTTTCCTGCTTGAAATTAATCTATATAATTTCCATCATACTGTCCTGATCGAATCCCATATTTCGCGGTGAAATCCCAGTCCGATCCATGGGATGAAGCCAGCCCTTTTTGTTGTCTCCCGATGTGCCCCGTGCCCAGCCCAGCGGCGCAGGGCATTGCAACGGTTTTTCGCTCCAGCACTGGCATCGGGATGTTCGGCCAAGAGAACCTCCTGCGACGGAGGAAAAGGCGCAGAGGAAATAGATGTTGGAAATGGGAAAAATGGGAACTTACTTAGAAAAGGTGCATTTAAATCATGGAAAATCCCAATCATTTTCCCATGTTCCCCAAGTTGACTGCCTAAGAATTGAGAACCTCCGGGAGAAAATATAGGAAATTGGGAAAATGATTGGGATTTTAATGGAAAAAATGGGTTGGTTGGACAAAAAAATCAATATAGACGGAGTGACGGAGTTTAGGATGGGGAAAATGACGAGAGGATGGATGATGGGAACATCAATTTTATCATTGCAGAAATGATGGGAAAATGATGGACCCCCTGCTGATTCTGCATATGTTCTTGGGAAAATCCTCAAGAAACTGGCTTGGAATTCATGAACAAATTGAGATTTGACGGAGAAAATGGGGGAGTCACCCGCGAAAACAAGGACTTTAGCATGAGAACAAAATAAAAGACAGAATTCAACAACAATCGCCTGCAAAGAAACCTGTGCTGCACGAATCTGGAAGTGTTACTGGTTTGATTGAATATTCAAGAGAAACGGGGGATCACATACCCATTGGAGGATCATACCACATGTTCCCTGCATGGAAGTTGTATGAAACTTTTCATGATAAGGAAATCCAACTACTATTATCTTATCAAATCTCTTGAAGGCTCAACAGACTTCCTAAGAAACTGAAACTCCTAAATGACACGCCAAATACTTTCTCAGGAGGTGTGGGCTGGGGCTGGATCCAGCCGGGCATGACTATCATTTTGAGTCTCAAAATGATCGACTCTCGTGATAAAAATGGATGGTTCCATATGGTTCCTACACAAAACAGACCAACTGACCCATCACGTCCTTCAGCTGTTGCAGTTGTCTGCTCACCTGGCTGAACCATGCTGAGCCAAGGTCAGGTTTCGACAGGACTTCGGAAGGAAACAGGGAAACAAATATGATACATATGATAAATATGATAAATGGGAAAATGATGACGAATCACTGAATTGTCGGGTACTGTACTTTTTGCAATCCCAACTAATTTAGTTGGTTAAACCGAACCTGCCGAAAATGATGACTAAGACCATTTGTTGGTGCTTTAAAACATGTGCTGAACCCCCAAGTGGGGTAAATATCATTGGTGATTCTACCATTTTTGGGTACCATTTCTGGTGTGTAAGTCCATTGGTTGTTGGTAAAAAACAAAATGGTTTTGTTGGTTGGATTCGGTCAGGAAGCAAATTTAAGTTACACCACAATTCGATGGTTAAAGCATATTGAATCTCCAGTTTCACAATACGTTCGATAGGTTAGGTTACTTCCCTTGCTGGTTACTTCAATCGTATCCCCACTAGGGCTGAACATACCGCTCGCTCAAATCTGATTGTTGATCATCATTTTCCCTTTACCAAGGTAGCCATGTGTAGCCATTTTGGGGTGAGCACTCCATTATCATACACACCCAAATATCATATTGCTGGCCCTATATCCCATTCTAATCATATCGCCAGAAATGGTTGATCTTATACCCCATGTTGCATTAATCTATCCCAATTACCCTGGGGTGATCAAACATGATTTGCTGGACATTTCCCCCCATGCTATTCCACAAACATCGCTATTTTGTTCGGGGCTAATCCAGCTAGCCATCTTGATGACACCGGAATGTACCCTTCATCTTTTCATGGTTGCTATTGGTTGCTTCATGTTTCACCGGATTGCTGCAAGGGACTATGTACAGGAAACACTACACTGCGTAAAAATGTCAGATAGCTTTTACTAAGTAGTCTTTGTATCGGATTTTCCATCGGAGTTTCGCGCCACATTCTCCCATCATCCCTGGTTCTCACCTTCCGAGTGCTTCCCATGTTTCTTACTGGTGCTTAGTAGGGAATGGGGGAATGACCTATAATAACCATTAACAATCATCCCATTCCCCCATTCCCTACTAAGCACCAGTGAGGTTTTCCATGACAAAATGGGGCGCCTCCAAGGTGCCGTGTTCACCTTTCACCGTGCGCACCAGCGACCTGGCCACCGCCTCCGCGGCGCTTTTCAGCACCGGGGGGTGCTGAGAGCCTGGCCGATGGACATTTTGGGATGCCGCTGGGATAATTTTTTTGGTACATCAACCGGTTATATATTACATACATATATACTAGTATATATATATATATATATTACATGCATATGTTTTAACCATTTAATGGGAGATGATTGGCATTTTGATGGGACTTTGATATACTTTTATGGGATATAGAACCAGCAATGCTGGTATTTTGGTAACTATGAGTCCCATCTCCAAAATGGGTGTGAGTGAACATGGAGTGCACCCCAAATGGCCTTTTGAGTATGAAAATAGTGTTCAACCATGAAACTTGGGGAAAACCTATTTTCAGACAAACCCAAATAGTTAATAGCTCCTAAGCGACAAGCTGGGGTTCAGTATTGGATCTATTCATTTAGGTGCCCCTGACTGGGGCTATTTTGGTTGTTAGGAGATCGGATTAGGATGTTCACCCACAAAAATGATGGATAAGCGTTGACAACACACAAAAACAAGGCCATCAAACATCGAGGTTTCGACACACATTGAGTGTTAAAATGAGTCAAAACCGTGGTAGTGAACTTCAAAATAGCTGGGATTTATGGATGTTCATCCCACTAAAATGGATAAATTCATAGGTTTTGACCCATCCCCATATGTCCAATTCAAGAGCCAAGAGAAATTCCAACTCGGCGGCCACCTCGATTCCGGCTGGGGATTTTTCCGCTTACGCACCATCATCGCAGTGACGGCACAGTGAGGTCATTATATATATAATTAATATATATATATATTATAAATAATATAATATAATATATATATATATATGTATGAATGAATCCAAACCAATCATCCCAAGTACGATTGAAAAACCCTAGATACTTCAAACCCCAAAGCAGAAATGATATACCCATTGTATCCCCACTATATCCCCATGCTAGGAGTAATTCGATGATTACATAGCATCATATTATCCCAATATTTTTTCAGATTCAACCCACCCAAAGGTGACCTTTCCAAGGCTTTTGATGGGCTTATACACCACCAGGAATCAATCAGAACGTCAACCCTGGATCTATAAACCATGGTTGATTCATTAGGATTCATTAGGGGGATAATCCCCCAAGAGTCATAATCTAATACCTAAATGATACTCCCCCCCGCCAATTAAACAGCCTAGGGGTTTATTAATCCAGGGTTGACATTAAGGGCTTATCAATCATCTTTGGAGGGGTCACCGCACCTTGACCGCCCTGGCTGGACGCCATGATTTGGCGCGTTGCACCGGGAAAACGCGACAACTGTCTTGGTTCACGTGTCTTGGAACTTTGGAGAATGTACTTGTAACAAAGAGATACAACAAGTATTGAAGATCTACAATTAATCATTGTTTGTACCCCCAAATGGTTTGGGGTTTACTGCAAATCGTCTTTTCATCGATGGTTCCAGCTTTCAAACTCTCTGATCACCCCAGGTAGATTGGACATAAAGAAATACGGATTTGACACCACCAGCCAGTCAATATCAACCAGGAGCTAAGACTTTCCAAGTGAAGCCTTCCTATTTTGCCCAAGAGTAATCCAAAGAACTACTGTACGGTGAACCGCTCTTGGAACTTCTGCTCCAGCAACAAGCTATGTTTGATGCCTCCGATGTTGATCCGGGCACGGCAAACACGACAAGTCATCTGGGTAGCGAAGACACACCCGCAGAACACGCAAAAACATACATATGATTAACGACAAAGGGAATAGACTCATATACATACATATATATATATATGTATATATAAATGCAATATCACTGGCAGAAATTGGTGGAATGCAACCATGATGACAATGTGGATACAATCATTAGGTCTCGCAGCGTCCGTGGAAGCCTGACAGCATCTCCAAATGCTGAGCTATGGGGCTAGTCATGGCCAAACTTAGGCACCCTGAGAAAACACTTGGCACTTAAGAATCAGAAGGGAAGTATTGTCCCGCTTCTATCGCCGAATATCAACCCCTGCACTTTACAATTCACCACAGTTCGCACAGAAATTTAGCCAAAGATGATTGATTTACCTTATTCAAATAAAAGACCTTGTTTTCCATTGACTGTATGAAAGACATCGAGTTTCACCCCTTAGCATCACGGAGTTCTCCCTTGTAAGGTTCGCCCGACACGTAGCTTCAACAGCAACGATATCCCTCGCTGATCTCTCTGACCCTCAGCAGGGGGGAACGCACCACAGAAGCGAAGTACTTGGAAAGGGACCGCTGCCAATCCAAGACAAACTTCGACTGGCGTTTCGGGCCGTTTCAAAAACCGGGGACAGGTTCCCGGGGTTCCCAGCGTTCCCAGGAAGCGTTTTTTTTGCGTTCTTTACTTTGGACGAGATTCCCAGTTTGTGAGAGGGGAATCGAAATACCAAGAATGAAACTTTGAGTAAAACCCATCTATATTCGATTAGAGTCAACCTCTCATATGCATCACCACGATGCACAATGTATTTGGGGTTGAATTTTGGAAATTTGCAACTCCCTCTGGTACTTCTGAAATCAGACCCCCTTCCTGCAGAAATGTGAAACAAGGGGAGGGCGCAAGCTCTTTGGGTTAGGATACCAGCCATCCTGCATACCCGGTACAACTGGCTAATCTGATATGATCTTGCTGATGCATTAGTTAGAAAATACCCCATTGGCATACAATGCATGGCCCCCAAGATAGCCAAGTTGGTTTAATAAGAACAGCTAGGATTTTTGGTGGATATGATGTATCGCATCTATAGTTGAATGGGTTTGTGGACCAAATCACAACTGAAGGGCACTTTGTACATCTTTGCACCTTTCACCCATGTTGACCAAATTTCGGAATTGAGGGAAAACTCATTTAGTCCTGCAACCATGAACTTGGAAGGTCACTGATAGTATCATGCAATGACCAATTGATTGGTCACATTCAGGTCGTGCTGCAGTGTAGGAAATGATCAATGTACCTTAAGGATGGCATTGAGAATCCCTCAGTTTCTCAGCATCATTGCCTGGAACAAATGGTAGGAATTGCAGAAACCACCTTGTATTGCTGGTTGATTGGTGTTAGGTTAAGTTGGATTCATATTGCCGTTTGTTCTATCCCCTTTTTTTACTCTTATGTATGCTCGCCATCTGCTGTTTCTTCCCCCCCATTCGCCGCGGAGACATCACCATCGTTTACCCCCAATCATTGGATACAGTCCTGTCGTTGTCTCCCCAAACACCTTCCCATCTACACCCATGTTCCTTGATGTATTCCAGATTTCTGTTGGCGAAACCGCCACAAGGACAGCTAAGCTAGCAAACACAAGTAGGTGAATGGTTCATGGTGTGTGTGTATAAATATATATATATATAGATCTGTAGTCCGTAATTACTTGGGGGGCACCATCCCCGCCCCCCCAAGGCACATCTCTGGGAAGCGCGCGCCTGCTTGAAGGGAGCTTGGCAAAGTGGAATCTCCCGCAGGGCCGTCACGTTCCTTCCACTGTTTACCCCCAAAAACCCACTGGAGGTCTGGATACCGCACATTGGTTTAGCCTATACTTAGACCCTCCAAGTACCCATGAAAATGGGTAAAAGTCCCAAGTCAGAATGGGTATATGTGTGTATATATATATATTGTGTAGAATATATATATATATACAGTATTTATATATATATACACAGTATTTATTTATATATATATATATACACAGTATTTATTTATATATATATATAATCCCATTTCTGTAGGTACTTGCAGGGTACAGGTACAACTGCGATGTATTGGGATCTGTGCTCCGGATACGGTATCCGGTGGTGGTTTCAGCAGCAACTGACCTTCGAATTAGGCGCAGGACCTCCAGATTGCTGATGTATTTGAAGGATTTTGAGATGGATCCTACAAATTTGCTAAACGTATCCGAAAGTCAACATTCAATCCAACTAAATTTCGTTTAGATCAAACTTGTCAACTGGAAATGAAATGGCATGTGTTCAAACGTTCATGAAGAAAAGGCAAGGCGTGGGCATATTCATTTTTTTGCATTTTTATATTTATATATTTATATATTTGTATGATTATCTGATATGTACACAGAACAAATACGTGACGTATACTATACAATAATTTCTATGTAATATAATTAGTAACCATATATACAGTGTATTAATATAATATATATATAATGTCGTGACGTATACTATACAATATTTTCTATGTAATATAATCAGTAACCATATATATACAGTGTATTAATATAATATATATATATAATGTTATATAATGATATAATTCTCTATGTATATATATATATACACATAGATAGATCAGATAGATAGATACCGGGGAAAGAAAACCATGTTCACTCACCCCACAGGGGTGGAGTTCCAGGGGCCGAAATGTTGACATCCGGAGTATATAGATTGTTCAGTATCTGTTGGAGGCAAGGCTAATAAACTTGAAGGTTGGAAAGCTGCGGGTGTGCATCTTGCACGGACCTCATCACCAGGCGTTCTTCAGCAGAACGATGTGTTGGGAGCCAACAGGTGTTGGCCACTTCTTGCAATGATTCCAGAATTTCCAGGCATGTATCAAGTCTCGTCTGGATAAATGTTCTCCACTCGTGATCTCGCAAAGCCTGAAAGGTCTTTGGTACCTGTGACAGTGCCGGATGTCGGGGAATGGCCACCTCATCCCAGGTTGATCGTTTGACTGCAAAACTAGCGGAAGTGATGGCTCCATGATGGACATCTCAGGGGTCCAATGTTTTAAGTGTCAGTGTACATTCCCGGAAAGTTTGAGTTCTGCCGGAATAAACCTCAATTTCCGTAACCGCATTCCTATGGATTATCTATACACCTGATTGAATCTATCACTAGGCTCCTGTCAAACGTATAAGTGTTGATGCCTCCAGCTGATCGGAAAACCAGCAGATTCGCAGGAGTTTGACTGACATGTCACCAATGGAAATTCAAAGTCCCATGTTTCGTGGCAATACCGGTCCGTTTTCTCGCTTGAGAATAGCTCATCTCGGATTTTTTCCGGGTTAAATCCGAAGGCTTGATGATCATATCATATCATATCATATCATATCATATCATATCATATCATATCATATCATATCACATCACATCATATCATATCATATCATATCATATATATATATATATATCATATCCTGGCAATCATTGCCAATAAGCCTTAGATTGCCTTAGATACTGTGCACTGTGCAACAAAGATATCTTACTTAGCTGGGTAGTATGCATCCCCACTATCAGGAAACAACCCCCAAATACCTCCACTTTGTTCAAAAAAATCCGAACAACTTGCGACTTAACTCGCAAACCAGAAAAGTTCTTGACATGTTTTTTGGATGGTACTCTCTACAGACCACAATGTTAATTCTATTTTCAGTGTAGTCGGTCAGGTCGCCACCATTTGCATCCGAAGATCCTCAAAGACTTCTGCTGCAGGTAGCAACTTGGCGCCAGCCTCCCGAAGCGGCAAACCATTGTAGCAATGGAGCAAACTCCCCATTTCTACTGGGTTTTCGTAGTGAAAAAAGTCTGGATGTTCCAAGCGAGGCATGTTAACTGAGTAGGGGTAACTGGGGTAACCCTGATTCAATAACTCTTTAAACATCTTCGCTGCAAATCCCACGTCTCCCCGAGACGGATCCTGCAGATCCTTTGACGTGCTCGAATCCCTGTGTAGGGCCGTGTAGGGCTAGCCTTTTAACCTCCCAAACTACATACCCTGAAACCCTGAACCCCTAAGCCCTAAAAGAGACTAAACCCTACAGCCTGAGAACCTTAGTCCTGAAACCTAAAGTCAAAATAACTGCGTATGGTAGGTGTTTTCATTCATCCTCCGGCTCGGCGACAAGCATAGGTATATATATATATATTATGTGTATACATGTATATGTATCTCTCTACATGCTTGTATATATGTATATATCATATATTGTATACTATCTTAGAAAACTTTTTGGGGATGGGCAAACGCGGAGTTTGCAGGGAACATTGAACATCTTGGGACTGGCAGCTGGGGCGCACAGAATTATACAATTGAGCCGTACCCCTCTCCTATCCCATGATACTGGTTGGTTAATAGTGATCATCCCTAGTATGGGCAGACATATAAAGGTAGTATAGCCTCCTGTAATGATCAATCAACAGGGGTATTTTTAATGTCTCAAGTGAACTGAACTATATTCATCTCGACATAGAAACTCCACATGTTCTGTGGTATCTCTATTGTCGCGACAGCTGAGACACACACACACCGCACCTGAAATCTTGATCATGGAATTTCAAACAATGGTTTATCCTTCTAGAACTTTCGGTTCAAAGTCCATTAACTCAGCACAACCATTGTCATTGTATCATTTTTTCCTGTTCCAGACTCTCAGAATTTCATTGGCTAAAAGCAAAAAAAAATTGTTTTGCATGCTGGATACTCATTCTTGTTCATGGTCATGTCCACTTTTGTGGCGGTCCATCTGTAGCCAACCTGTTCCATCTACACTGGGTCCATCTTCATCATCTGCAAAGATTGAATGTGGGTAAAACAGTAATAAACAACCCATTTGGGCATGGTTTAGGCAAGCTATTTGTGGTGAAATCGGGGATAGTTTATTATTGTTTTACCAACATTATAGCATGTGTTGCTTTTTATTTTCCATATCGACACTCACCAAAGATCCTTCAAGAGATAGTTACCATGCACCATGCCCCAGTGGCTGGCCCGCGCAACTCCACGCTGCTCAATTGGGAACTCAAAATGCAAATGCAACCTGCGTCACTGTGGAGAAAGGGGTGACAACCTGGGGATCAAAAGCAATAGTAAACTGTGGAGAAGTAAAGCACATTGGTTATACTATGTTATTCTATGATGCGTCAATTTTTGAAACCAGGGACGGTCAATTTTCATACAGTAAAAAAAAAACGTGAAACAATCACCGGCAAAATTCATCCTGGCTACATATCTCAAAGACAACTGGAAGGTTGGGGGGGGGCATGTTTCGGGGAATATTTTTCCATGTAATTGCATTCTCACGGTAGAACCTTGAGCCAAGCATGGTCTTGGCCATGTAGAAAACACCAAATAATCCACTATCCCTGATTCTACCATCTCAAAACTAGATTGAAACTAACATTCCCAAAACCAAAATAAACGTCTTGTGAAGGACGAATCCCCGTCTGCAATCCATTAAAAAAACTGGGGCCTGGTCGGCCAATGAGGGTGGACAGCCCCTTGTGTTAGAGGCCGGGGAAGCGAAGCATTTACCCAGAGTTGGGTTTGTCTGAGAATATCGAATACCCCAAAATTCAGCGGATTTATATAAATTGCCCATGATTTTTCCAGTGAACAATGCTCTTTGCGTTTCTTCAATCCATTTTGACGGAAAAAAAACATATGCCACCAATCAAGTTTGAGATGTACTGGATCATTGGAATATGTGTCCATCCTGCGCGGTTTATCTTTGTGGAGTCCGGAACAAAAACGCATTCTTTGATGGAAAGTGAACCCCCCTTGAGGAAATCCAACTTTATTCTGTGATTTCTCAGGTCACTATAATCCATTTTGAAGAGACCCATATCAGTCACACAAATCCAAATTGTTGCTGGTTCAATACCCAATTTTCTCGAATCTGATATTGCCAACCACAATCCCAATACCTTTGATGACTTTCGATCTACATTGCTGGGTAGTTAGACCCCACCAAAAAAAAAGAGAGCGGGACATGGTGGTGGAATGATTTTTGATCAAAATTGAGTAGAAAAGACTGTAAATACAAATGTTTTGGCTTTGAAACCAAGGCGAAACGCAATTTTTTTCATCTTGTTTTGTAATGATGCTCACAAAACACTGGCAGACACCAAAAAAAGACCAAAAAAACACAGATTTCCAATCTATATATGTGGGTCCAGAGACGTAACTAGATGCTAAGATATGAGTTTTGCTTGTTGTTTTTGGTGCCTTCACCAATGTTTGGTGAGGTCAAGGCCACCAAACATTGGCAGGCACCAAAAAAACAAAAACAACAAACCACTGGATGCACCAAACCTGCACAGGCACCAAAAAAAAAACAAAGATTCCCAATCTATGGGGGTCCAGAGTCCTGAGTAGATGCTGAGATTTTGTTTTTTTGGTACTTATCAATCCTGAAAACAAACCCATCAACCAGCTGGGAAAAGTCAGTTTGCTAGAAATATATATACTGTAATGCACTTGTTTTTGCTTTGATATATTGTATGGGGTTAATGAATATTCTCAAAGAGAAATGGATTTCAATTTCGACCGGTTGCGCCACACTCAAACGATAGGGTTGTATTTGCTTCTGTGCTGCATGTCTTCAAAGCAAGCATGAACAAGATGAAAAAGGATTGTTGATGGACATAACATTTCATTTTGTCTCCAAAGAGTGCTTCATCTTTTTGAAATAGTTCCTTGCATCATAAAGAGATATAGAACGGTTTTGTAAAGATAAGCATGCTGCTGTCTTGAAAAAATGGTGTTTCTAAAACAAAGTATCAAGTCAGGTTTTAAGGGCAACAACATGCTTTTCATAAGGTATCATTTAAAAGAATGTTGCATTCCTTAAGGAAGTTGTGGCATACCTCCATGCAACATTGTCCTACAGAGAGGGCAGCATCCCTCGGATAAAGTGTATCATTACTTTGAAGCGGGGCCCTGAGATGTGCACTGCACAGGATTCCTTTAGAAACAGCTTTAGAAAGAGTGCATCATGTCTTCGCCATATTTTGGAACAACTATGGTACTTCTTACATAGAGGAAATACTCCTTTCAGAGAAGAGTAGTATCTCTATAAGATAAACATTTGAATGTACACATTAGTTTTTCAAGAGTGTGGCATCACTTTAAGAAAATACTTGATGACTTCATGAAAAAAATACTTTGAACCATGGTGTTATGTATGTTTCCTTTGAAAAAAACTGCATTTACTATATGATATGAAATGAATATATTAATTATTATACATGTATGCACAATATTACTTTCAATAGTGTGTGGCATTCCTTTGAGAAAGCGGCCTTCAGGACACACAGCAGTCCTTGTGAAAGAGTATGGCATTGTTTAAGTTCCTGTGCTACAAGGAACCCTGTCATATATGTATATAGCAATCCCTTTGAAAGAGGGTGATGTTTCTGTAAGAAATTGCAGTGTGACTCCATGGAATTGTCATTTGAGCAAACATTCTTTGGTGCCATTTATGCATGTGGGATACTGGGATGATTTCAAACATCCCTTATTGGTCCATATTTCATAAAATACAGTAAATAGCAGTGTTTTTGTGACTGTCCATACATAGGGGAAGTATTTTTTTGTCTAGAACAAGGGTTTTAAGTACCCTATAGCCATAAAACACTGTAAATACCAGTATTTTTTGTCAGATTTTGGAACCAAAATCACTCCCCCATGATGTACCGGACCAACATATATACCAGTATTACAAAATTTTGCACCACAGATCCACAGCAAATGGATTGTCTTTCCAAGTATGGAGTTCCAGCACCTGTTGCCTAGTTTTCTCCACAACATATATCCATATGAAATTGTTTGATACCCTCATGTATATTGGTCAAATCTCCGCTGGGGTGACAAATTCATGAATATATCCGAGATTATCAGATTATCTGCGCTTTGCATTATCTTTTGTTACCCACACCTCTCTATTTTTCATTGGTCATTTCCAATCGTTTCGACAATAAACCACCAAAAATCACATTGTTTGATATACATCTTGCAATGTCCCACTAACAATTTGCTCGCCATATCCCCAAAAATATACACATAAACTGACACAAACATTTTTTCATAATTCATCGTTAAATTGTTATTTGCAATGTTTGGATACCGATTGGTGTAGAATGAAACTCATTCTTTGAATGTTTGAGTACCCAAGGTAACCCCAATACATCTTCATTTTTTTGTTTCAGTCACCATCCGTGCGTTACTTGGAGGATGAACACGCTTAGTAAGTGATTAATATCTCTGGTTCGCAAGTCCTCGATTCGTGGGGGATCCCATGTCTAACATGGTTTATAGCCCAATTACTACCCACGCACAAGTCATGGGATGATCTCCCCATGTCATCCCCATGCCCCGCGGCCGCCCCGCGCGGGCGTGCTGCCGGCGGCACCTCCGTCGTGCTTCCGAATCTCCTGCAGCCGTTGCTCGGCCCACAGCACCAGGGCATCCAGGCGCTTCTCGCGCTGGAAGGACACCTGGCTACAGAAACCACGGGTATCAAATAGAAAATCTAGGGCTTTAAAGGGTTTGATGGGATGATTTTATATCATTTTTTTCACGTTGTTAAGAACAATGTCAGTGTACCATGTGCACAACGCACATACAATAGTGTTCCTTTACAAAGCCTGGATCAAGGCCTTGAGCCTTCGCACAACTGAGCCCATAGAGAGAAAACAATACAGCGCGAGTGATCACACAATTGGGCAGTGACAATTGAGGAGAGAGATTCAATTGACAAGTGAACAGTGAAACTTTACATGGTAGTGGGGCGAGGATCCTGGTGGCAATCCAGGTGATCTCCAATACCAAACACACAAGCACCACATCTACAACAGAGGAGAAACACTTGTGCTGACAACAAGTCAGGCAACAACACTTGCAACAACTGCACAAACACAACAGCAAAGACAGGAGGAAAGAGCAAACCGTGTAGGACAAAGCCTTGGCCCCGACAATACGTGAGGCGAGCTTTGGCACAGTTGACGGTGGCAACTAGCACAGAAGCAACAGCCCCAACAGCAGCAGCGCCAGATGCAACAACCACCTCCACAAAAGAAGACTTGACAAGCATCAGCAGGTACAAGCTGAATCAGCCATTCTACAATGGTGATTATGGAAGAATTGAGGAATGGAAGTACAAGTTCACTGCATACATGGGACTCATGGACAATGTATACACAAGGCTACTACAAGCATCCGAGGCAGCAACAACAGAACTCACAGACTCACAGCTGCGGGCTGCAGCAGACACAATTGAGGATGGAGAAAAGCACGTAAAGTTGGCAGCAGACATCAGGTACATCCTCGTCAACAGCACAATCGGCTCAGCAGCAACTGTTTGCAGACAATTTCAACATAGCAATTGCTTTGGAGATCTACCAACAACTTTGTCGCAGATTCTCAATACCTCTAAGCACAAGGTCAGTTGGCTACTTGACCAAGCTGCTGAAGCCAACATTCGACACAAACAACTTCGAAGAATCATTTGCAACAATGTCATCTTGACAAGGACAAGGAAAATTATCTTTCAGAATCCAACCCCAAATACAGACAAGTGAAAGACACAATCATCGAATACTACAAGTCAAACAGTCAAACACAGCATTCACAAGATTGGCACAATCCTCGGGTGTGGCAACACACTAGGGTGGAGGACGAGCGCCAAAGGACATTGGAGCATTCCACAAAGGCAAAGACGAAGGAGAAGGAAAAGGAAGCAAAGGAAAAGGAAAAGGCTACGGTGTATACAAAGGAAAAGGAAAGCAAGCAGGAAAACAACAGTATCAATGGCAAGGACAAGGATACCCAATTGGACAACAGGACAAACGAACAATCAGCACCAATGAGACAAAGGTAAAGGGAAAAAAAAGCCAACACGTGCTACAGATGTAGGCAACCAGGACACTATGCGCGCAACTGCAGAGTGTCAGTCTACAACGTAGCAGACAACGCTACCTACAACGAGCAGTACGATGCTACAGCACAATGGTATGCCCAACAAGACAACTACGACCCCTACTGGCATTTCAATGGCTACACAGAAGGCAATCAACCACCAGCACACAACGCACAATTTGCACTTCCCTCAATGCCAACATCGTCAGCGGAGATGGCAGCAATGAATCCACCACAAACGACCCACATCGTGTCAGGCATTCAGGCATCGGCATGATGGTAGCAACAATGATTGAAAAGAAGGATGACGACAAGGAGGAACAAGACCCACAACAGGTGTCAACAATGAAAAGACAGAAGGCAGCACAAATCATGATTGACAGTGGTGCAGCGACACATGTTTGCCCACCTCGGTTGGTAGACAATTAATTACCCCATACACAAGCATGCACCAGAAAAGGGACCGCAGTTGAGGACGGTCACAAACAAAGAAATACAACTTTACGGAGTGAGATGGATTTACATGCAATGTCAAGGACGACCAATCGTCATGCCGTTCTACGTGCGTGACGTGCATGATCCCATCCAGTCAGTAGCAGAACAAGGCTTTGACATCAGGTTCAATGATGTCTAAACAATGACACACAACAAAGGTTTCAACGTACAACTGGTACAGAGGAATAACCTCTACTACCTTCCAGCAATCATCATACACCTCACAAAAGACATGCAACTTCAAGTGCAGAACACCGACAACGACATTATCGCAATGATTGCCCCAACAGCAAGGACGACACAAGGATATGAACAAGTACTTGGAGGAAGAAACGACTAGTGGGCCTACAACAATGAGGGATACTTGGTGAGATTCCACAGAACAATGAAGAAATCACTATTTACTATTTATCCCAAAGGCAAGCAACTGTCCTGTTCCCTTGACCAACTTGACAATTTCAGGGGAACACTGGTAAGAAGAAGAGACGGCAATGTAGAAGACATTGCAGAAGCATGCAAAGACTTGCCGTGCAAAAGCGTGAAATCAGGACAACAATTGTGAGGAGAAAGTTGGTTCAGGGTGATACAAGCAGGCAGTTCATCAGGAACAACAACAACAACAACAACAATGGCAAAAGCACCACCCCAACCGGTCGCAACAAAGAAGTTCAACCCACAAGCACGTGGGAAACAACAACCACAACTAACACCACCAACCATGCACCGACACATTGGCAAACAGCCAGAATTGCCAAGGGCGCCACCATCAAGTCCACCACCACAAGTGGCCCAAGCCAACCACGACTACTGGTACAGAGAAGGACATCTCTGGAAACGAGTCCACAATTTTCCACGCACGGACCTCTACTTTCCACAACAAGATGACAATGGCCCAGATGTGACAAGACTGTTGCCAGCGATACAAGCAATCATCAAGCCAACAAGTGAAGAGATAGGATGTTTGTACAATGATGATTGGACAAAAGAAGGAAACAAACAATGGACCCGACAATGGACAGGATCAACGAACTTCGAAGAAGACATCAGCTACAGCACGAGTACGTTGAAGATGATGCACAAGAGAGGCAACAAGCAACAAGAGCGAAAGCGATTCCAGCCCCAAAGCAGCCAACACCACAAGAAGGAATGGAACACAACCTAACACACCTTCCCAATCTGCACGAATAGCAAAGGCAGAACAGACAATCATCCACAACAGCCACAGAAAAGCAAGCAGCCAGTGGTACAAGCAGACTTCACATACATCAAAGCAAATGGAGACAAACAAGTCATACCTGTGTGGACAGCAATTGATGCAGAAACCGGCATGGCAATGGCCGTACAGGTACAAGACACGTCACAGCACTTTCACTACCTGGTGAAATGCCTACATGAATGTGGCAGAGCACAAGCAATTCTGAGCCCAACAACTCTCCACTCAGATCAGGAAGACTACCTGGTACAATTGCTGAAAGCCACAGCATCAGCAATGGTTGGAAACACAGCGGTGAGACAATCACCCACACACTCGTCACAATCACACGGCAGCGTGGTTGTGATTCCACAGGACACTGATGGGACAAGTCAGAGCGCTGGTCCAAAAAGTGTCAAAAAAACTACGGCACCCACATCACAAACAAGCACCCAATCCTGCCATGGATTGTGCGGCATGCAGCATATCTTCTCAATTGGTATGCTGTACACAACGATGGTCAAACAAGCTATCAACGACGATGGGGAAAAGAACACAAGTCACCCCTCTGTGAAATTGGAGAGACTGTACAATAGCACAGTCCAACAATCAGAGTCTTACCAAAGCTTGATCCAAGGTTCTACAATGGCATCTGGCTTGGAAGAGACACAATGACAAACGAGTCCATCATCGGGATCTCAGGAAAGATCATCAGGGTGAGAACAGTAAGAAGGCAAGTATACCCTGAGAAGTACAACAAACAGTTGATGGACGTGATCAATGCATGCCCTTGGGCAAGCCCAACACCGTCACAAGCAATTCAGCCAGCAATGCTTCCTCTTGCAAACCCCAAGGCTGCAGGCCATGCAATTGAAACACAGACACCGGCTGAACAACAAGCAATGAGCACCCAGACTACAGCAAAACAAGCACCACAGTTGCCGAGCCAAGCAATGGGTTCACAACCAGCGGTACCCACACAACAGAGCACAGCAGCAGCATCACCAATGGCAACATCACCAACAACAGTTCCACGACCAGCATTTCCAATGCCACTACAACCACCACCAGCAAAAGCATCACCGACAAAGAGAACGCAAAAAGAAGCAACAGGAGAAGCAGAGTCGAAACAAGCCAGGACACAACAATAGCCTAAGACAAAAGATAGAGCACAAGAACCAAAGGCATTGGCGGCCAAAGGATTCACAGAAAGAATCAATGATCAGGATGACATTTACGCAAGCACACCGATATTCCAGATCTTGAGAATCCTTTTGACACTGGCCATTTTTTAACTTCAATGGTTTGTCAGAGCAGGCGACATTTCCACAGCATTCTTGCACGCACCAACAGGCAACGACAATCTCTACATGTGGCCACCAGCAGAACTCTACGGACAACACTCCACAACCGGGTGGCAATTGCTTAGAGCAATCTACGGCCTACGTACAAACCCGAAGTCATGACAGGACTTCCTGGCCGACGGACGTCCTAAAGCACTTGGGACTGACAAGACTGGTCTCCGAACCCAATGTCTAACGCAATGAACAACAAACAGTTTCTGTCATTGTCTACGTAGATGACCTATAGTTTCCAAGAGAACAATCGGAGGTCAACAAGATCTTCGAAGCAATCCAACAAAAGGTCTTGTTACGACCAGCAGGTGGACTCACCTATGGCAAAAACAATCTCGTTCCTCGCCAGAAACCTGGCAAACAGAGGAGATCACATCACACTGGCACCAGACTACATTGAAACAATCTTGAAAGAGCACACAACTTGCAAAACTGCAGCCCGGTCACTCTCCAGGGACGGCATCCCTGAAACAAACAGTCAATGACGAAGCCCAACTTAACAAGGAAGAGCACGCAGCACGCACAATACTGAAGAGCAGTGGGAAAGCTGCAATGGCTCACATGCACCAGGCCAGATATCTCCAATGCAACAAAGGAGCTGGCAAGAGACCTTCAATTACCAACACAACACAGCCTTCACAAGCTGACGCATATTCTACGTTACCTTCAAGGTAAACAACATTACAAGCAAACAGTGTATCCGACAGTTACACCACAAGGCAACAGCACCTTCGACCTCAATGTGTACGCAGACGTTGACTTTGCACAAGGAAGTCCACAAGCGGGTTCGCAATGACCCTTCTTGGAGCCACAATACACTTTGGAAGCAGAACACAAGCAGTAGTGGCACTACCATCAGCAGAATCAGAACCCTACGCAATTGGAACAGCAGCACAAGAAGCACTGCATGCAATGAACTTCATCAAAGAAGCAATGACTGGAGCAAGAGTCAATGTCAAGATGCACGCAGATCCAACAAGCGGCAAGAGCATAGCAACAAGAATCGGAAGCAGCAAGAAAGCAAAGTACATTGACCTCAAGTACCTATTCATACAACAACTTGTGCACAAGGGGATCCTGACAATCCGCAAGGTTGGGACCCATGACAACCCGACCGACATCTTCACAAAGTATGTCGCGGCAGACATACTCCACAAGCACCTGCGCAATGTTGGCCTGCGCGGCCAGCACTGAGCACCAACAACCAACAACAATAGCACATGCATTTCACTATCCGCACCGCGCGCACAGTATGTACACGCGACGCCCACTCCAGTCATGGTACACTTTTACTGGGGATACGATGTCTAAGACCATATCCAGCCATGGTACACTTTTTACTGCGGATATGATGGCTAAGACAAAAGTGTCATTATCCTCCTGACCAAGTAGATCTGCGATCTTTTCTCTGCATGATTTGTACAACTTGAATTTTCAAATCTGAAGCGCAAGGATTTGAAAGAACAATTTCAGAATTCAAGTTTCTTTTTTTTGCCGCGGGAGCAATTTCGTTCAGTGGCACAGTGCATGCAGTTGACAATGATGTCAACAATTTGCTGAATGAACAACTTTTGTTTCAAGTGCAATTCAGTAAGACATTTTGTCTTGACAATTCGCAGCCATCTCCAGCTCACAGTTTCCGGGACAAGGAGAAGGGCAACAACCCTTTTCTTGACCAGATCCATGGCAACAATGGAACCTCTGAAAAATTTCAATGAGGCGCTTGATACCCCGGACTACACAAATGTCCCACTCTTGGGCTCAGGGTCCATGAAGTCGACCTACAATGCCCTTGGGCATCAAGCCTGAGGGGACAACAATGACCTGGGCAGAGATCATTGAAGTGGAGGCTGTGAACAATCAGTGTCTGGGGTTCACAAAAATGACAGAGGAAGAATACAAGATTTTGTGCGACGGTTGAGGGCCACCAAACGGAGGCACAATTCGAAGTCATCGAGGTTGGCACCACTTGATTTTGCACCCAACAAGCCAAGACGCGGTGTCGGACATGGCGTATCACCTTTCGATGAGTCATGTTCCAATCTCGGACAACTACGTCCTCGTCGCCCTGACGGTGGATGGCTACAATTGGTGTTCCCACAACTCAGCAAAAGAAAAGCAACTATTTTCAGAGAGGATATTTGCATACGCACAAATCTTTCACACCTACCACATGTCATCGCATGAGCATGACAATTAGGTCACAATGCTCATTGGTGGCTATGACATGCTTGGTGTGTTCACAAGGTGGACATGGCCTAGGGGATTTATTCGGGTTTACGCACCATGTTTGTGTGTGCAATCCTGTCTTCTTGCAGAGGACAATAGCGCAATCCACACGGCCTTTCAGCGAGCCCTTAGCCACGCGGGAGCACGTGGCGTGGCAATGCTGCCACAACATCTTCAGGGACAATTGGCGCTCTACAAGGGCAAGCACGATTTCAGTGAGGGAATGAGCACCTTGGAGGGTGAACGCAATCGTGGTCACCTCGGCCATGATCAATGGGTCAGCAACAACAATCCACTGAACATTGACCGCATGGACGCAGAGAACAGCGACGATGAGATGGAAGAGGAGAGGATGGCACTGGAGACGCTTAGCTCCAGATCTTTGAAGCGCACAATGTGACTGGACAATGATTCGATGGCAAGGCCCACGGTTTAAATGCACAACGAGCCAACAATGAGAACTTGTCCAGACCGAATACCGATCACAATGCTGTACAGTTTGTGAACTCAAAACTTGGACAATAAAACAGGACCACCTTTTGTGCATTGCATGAGTTCTGTATTACAACGTCCAGCAGTACACAAAGAAATATCTGTCCAGTTCAACAATTATGTGAAACAATGGCTCACCTTTATGATGCTTCAATTGCAACAACAATAGGAGCAAGGGACGGTGTTTTTGAACAATGTCAGTGTACCATGTGCACAACGCGTGTACACTAGTGTTCGTGCACAAAGCCTGGATCAAGGCCTTGAGCCTTTGCACAATTGAGCCCATATAGAGAGAAAACAATACAGCGCGAGTGATCACACAATTGGACAGTGACAATTGAGGAGAGAGATACAATGGACAAGTCGACAGTGAAACTTTACACACGTGATAGTTGGGTGCGTCTGTGATGTACTCTTTGACCAACAAAACATGGCGATATAACCAACATTGAGCAACAATAAGGGGAGGTACAATGGGACGGTAGATAGTGCGGGGAAATTGAACATGAATTTGCTGAATATATAATAAGCGCTAGGATATTTGTGTGTGTGTGTCTGAAGACATGGTATGCCCATAAATGGTGAGCTCATAGGAAGATGATTATAAACCAGTATATTTATGGTGAGACCCAAATTTCAGACCAAACAAGCCGTTTTGGACACATGCAAAGTTTTGTTCGAAGAACACACACACATCCACTTTTGAACCATCGCGAGTTGTCCATGTCCCAAAGATCTCAGTGAGATTCAAAACCAAAGCTAATCTTGTGTTGCTTACCAATAGCCGACCAAAACTGAATCAGAAAATAGGCACATTTGCGGCAAGAAAAATTACGATGCACCTACCAAAGGACCAAGGCTACCAAAATTATGTTAGCACAATCCTGGAAGTTGGGTTGATGCCTTGTAACCAAGTGGGTTAAACCAAATTCAAATACCAGTGTGCTTATATATGTATATATCCTTTGCGGTAACTTCTGAGGAAACAGGTATTCAAAATATGATTTTAAGGGGGTCAGCCATGCTGGCTCAATACATAGATCCATAGTGTATGCTGCGATTGCGAAACAATGGCGCTTGATTAAACCTCACATGTTTGGTTAAACTTTCATTGTTGGTGGTCAAATTCCAGCTTTTGATCGCTAAAGCTGCCTTTTCAATGGATGGGTCCTAATGCTTATTTGCACGGTAAACTCCCGCTTTTGGTGATAAAACTAGACGTTCACCAACCGTTTCACCACAAACATCCAAGTTCATTAACCCTTTTCGCCTCAATACGTACCACATCACCATCATGTCCCATGGGGCCCTGCGGCACCCGTGCATGAGGAAGGGAGCTGGGATGTGATTGACATTGTGGGTGTAAGATGGAAAAATCCAAAAACCGTTTTCTGTGAATTTCAGAAAACGGATTTAGCATCAGTTCAACATGTCTCAACCTGTCTTATTGATACAGTGTGGTGTTTCACCTCACAATTTTTTTTATAGGTTTACGTAGCTGGCTTTACTCCAGTGGTAACAGGACCAAAAGTGCTTGTCCCACTTGTACACATGTATAGTATAGTTGATTTCGGCACTAGCCTGAGCCACCAAATATGTATAAAATGTGGAGGTAAAAGGATATGCACGAAAAAAAAATAGGATGGAAACACTACAAAAAAAACTGCACAAAATGGTAGGTTTCTTGGGAACTTGGGAACACTATTGTTTGGATTTTTTTGGGCATTGCTTTCTGGTCCCTGTCCCTGCGCAACAAGTTTGGGGAGGCAAGCAACCAGTTTGATCCATGCAGAACTGTTGGCAACAATATGGACGTATAGGCATGCTGCCACCACATTTCAGCAAAATTGATAATCAATCGGAATATTGAATATTGAAATGTCTATAAATATTATTTATATCTGTAAATATATATATATATATAAAATCACAAACATTTGCAATCACAAACATTTTCCACAAAAACACGCACATATATATATATATATTTATATACATATTATATTATATATATATATAAATTAAAAACACATATGTATATACTATTTGTAAACCTAAATGCACAACATGCCAACGCATTGGCATACACGCACCGTAAACATGTTTTCCAAGTGTGCAACGCACAACAAATGGAAACGACCTTTTTATTGAGGTTGCTCCGTCACCAGCAATTTCAAATCTGGACCAATAACGGCAGACAAGGGTCTGCTGCAAATCATACCAGACTTTGGCGGGCAAACATGTTTCAGGTAGGCTGGGAAAACTGGTTTAGAGCAATTTAAAAGCTCGCAAATCCCATGGACAAGAACACAGCATGTTTGCATGAAAATGGCACTTTCAGGGGTTCTGTCTTCATGCCGCAACATTTCAGGCTCGACTCCGTATTTTAGAACATCATGCCGCGAGCATCAACCACAACCTGCGCAATCACACCGCAACACGGGATGGTCTGCACAAACGTTGGCCCTGTGAGAGCCCGCAGTCAAAACACCCCCAAGTGCATTGGAGAGGTGAAGGTGCAAATGCGTTTCAAGGAACATCCAGTTGCAAGCCCCCATTTGCTTCTACACGGCGCTGATCCAACCATGGGCGCCACTTGAAGCCGTCGCAAGACTTGGAGTAAAACAGAACACCCAGAGAGTGAGCAAACATCTTGCAAACATTTGCCTGAACGCATTTTTTTAGTGAACAAAAGAAGCATCGCGTCCTTTAGGTTCCTTATGAAGCGCTTGTTGTGAAAGTACGGACCATCCTACCATTTGTGCGCCAATGCTGTGCCCTTTGGTATTCTACAAGAAAGACCACCAATAATATGAATACGCTGCACCGAAATGATATTGACCAGCAGGACCATCGAAACCAAGATTGAAGGGCTCGATTAGATTGCTGCGCCGCTCAACATAGAACCGTAGCCTGGGCGAAGCTTAGATGCATCGAAAACTCCTGAGCAGTTTGTCTAATACCCGTGTTCCCAACCATAAAACAATGGTTACACTACCCTTCAGCTTGGTTTTCCCAATGAATGTGGCACCATGCTATTATCTTCTGCCGCATGCCGTCCAATTGCTCCAATGTTGTGTTATAGTGTCTGAATGTGCAGCAGCGCCACTGGGCGAAAATCACCTGGGACTCTCACTGGAGAGATACCATGACAGCTTATACTTGGACATGCATCCAACTTAGTACATGGACAATTACCCTCTGGGAATTAAATGTAGCTATTGAAAATGGCAATTTATAGTGGATTTTCCCATTAAAAATGGTGATTTCCCATAGTTATGTTAGTTTACCAGAGGGTACATAATTGCATATATGATCCATACGTGACTGGCATGACCCGTGACTGGGCGCAATCCATTGACATAACTTGGTCGGCAAAATTCTTCGAGTTGCTACTGGGATGCACTCCCAAGTGCACAAACACTATACACAGGATATCTCAGGATTACACTGGTGTCCAAGTGCTGTCATAGTTGTTGAAAGAGTGCAGATCCACTTATATTCGAAGTTCGATTGCCTGACGAAGCACCAGCATTCGAACTGTCTTTTGGATCTATGACACCATGGACTTTGACACATAGTGAAACATAGGGCAATAAAATTGTAGAATAAACCAACGCATACCAAAATCATGGTAACTTGCTTTCCTATCTTGTTTGGGGTGGTGGGTTGGACCTTCACTACCTATTATTTTGAGTTGACAGCTTGACAGCTTCATAAATGCGGATAATCTAGAACAAATTCAATCCAGATTGAAAGCCATCCAAACTTTCCCTTTCCATTAAATCAATGCTCGTTTGCGGGGCTAATCCTTTAAGGCCCTCCAAATCATCCAATTCAATCGTCTCTTCAGGACCATTCTTCTAATCCCTGCAAAAGAGACATGATATCTTACAAGGATACTTACTAACTAGTCTTCCTCCGTCCAAAACACCAAGATGGCTATATACTGGCTATAAACAAATCCAGTTGGTTTACAAAACCCCAAAAAACCCACTCTGACACAAAAGTCCTTGGCAAAAAGCTCCGACAGGTAGTTCTCCAATTCCTGTCGCGAACTCCCGAGATATGCTTGGCTGATGCGGCTTACAAAGTTGATGCTGGGGACGACCTGCGGTAGGGAAACAGCCCAGGCGTTGATCGTGAACCACCTCGCCGGAAAATCATCTTTGTCTGAAGATAGGCTACCCCCAAATTTGATGGTTCATCATTCTTTCCCCATGAAAATAGACGTAAATTGAGGGCCTTGAGGGTCGACGTTTTGCAGCATTCACTCAATACTGAAAGTCGGACACCCGAAAGATTGGTAAGTTAGTGGAAACAGCATGAAAGAACTAATCCCATCCCCCAAATATAGATCTGCCATAAACCATGGTTTAGTAGGGGATTTACACATGCTTGAATCATACTTGGGACATCTTGGGACCATGAAATAAGGGTGTTTAAATGTGTTTGATATAGGGATGGAATTGGTCCAAGGTTTGTGTCATCTCTGATGGGTTGCAGTATCATGTCATTTGGGATTTCACATCAGCCATCGAACCCAATTCTCGCCCAAGTTTGCATGGAAGCCCCGGCACATACCCCCTACTTAATTCATATAGCAGGCAATAGACCCTCGTGTTTAATATTGGTTTCACAGTCAGTCACACCATGCGAAGTATCCAAGGGTATCCAAAAGTCCGGTATCCCCTGTTTCAAAGCCCCAGGGTCTGGCGGTTCAATGAGTTTCCAGATGGTCCGATTTAGCCCCTTTCCCAGCTAGTAGTCAATGGAACCTTTCATATTAGACATCACAAGTCACAGTCAATTGTCGATATCACCAAAATATCATCAGCCAGTGAATACCCTCCGGTATTCAAGCATGGGTGGACAATCCCCCGTTGGTTTCCTAGATTTCCCAGCTAGCCATGTTTGATGATGCACCAATGGGACAGGTCTGGCACAAACTTTGGCACCTTCCCCCGTGAATCTTTGGTCAGTCTATGGTAATTTCTCCAAGTTCCAGACAAACACAAGTAGTTCATATCCCCCAATCATAGGACATTTCTCATGGATATCCTCATGCATGTGTATATACATATGATATACATACATATATATATATATACAGTACATATACATATATATATATATGTATACACTTACATATATATATATATATTAAATGTATATATATATATGTATATAACATACATTCACATATACATGCATGTATCTGTACATATATGATGAAGTAAGTATTAATATTTAATATCATATCTCTGAATATTCTGGATAAAATACAATGACTCACCAACCTGAAATTTCCGGCCATTTGGAAATGATGCGCCTGCTGTTTGCTTTCGGCTCCACCGCTGAAACAAACCCAAGCCTGGCGGCTACTAGGGGCAAGCGGTAGCGGAACTCACAGCTGTGGTTGGTTTTGTTGATCCCCGGCTAAAAAGTTCAAGAAGTTTGAGAGTATGATATCATTTTAGATATATACATTAAACCTAAATTATATATATGTATACAAACAAATATGTATATAGTATCATTTCTAGTGTTTTGTTGCCTTGGTTGTTGATCCCACATCAAACCCATATAATCCACCTGAAACAAACTGAAGATCGAGCTGAACATCCCTCAAACCCTATACAGTACCTGGTGGGGCCCTGCAGGGCTAAGTTCGTCATAGTTCGTCTGGGTCATGTTGATCCCTTCAGACAGCGTGACTTTCATGTTATTTCCAGAAGATTTGAATCTTCCAGTCTGCAAAGGTGCGAAAGAGATGAACACCTGAATATCACTCTGTTCGGAGCAGCTGGTTCTGGACAGGTTTTGTTCCCGTCTGGAGGAGAACCAGATACACGGCATCAAAACATGGTCTAGACGTGTAACAATGCAATAACTGGCAATAACATGCAATAACGCTATTGGATGTGCATGAAATTTAGGATGTACGGCGGTTTATGGTTGATCATGATCATCACCATCATCAGATTCATCAACATCACCATTAGCATCGTCCAAACGCTCATTGAGAGTCCGGGCAAACCTCAGGGTCTTGCCGCAATCTTAGATACTCTGCTCTGCAGCAAGACCTTTGGATGGTTGGTCTATATGAGGATGTATTATAATCTATTTCCCCAAATTTATGGCACACAAAACCACATATTAAGAACTACCATACACCAAAACTAAACCTTCAAATTCACACAGCACAGCTAGGGCCGCCTCCGAGAGTGCGGGCGCGTAAATGCCACAGAAAGCTCTGGAAGGCTTGGCGCGATCGAAACTCAGGTGCAAATAGACCTCGCTGCGCGGGAACTGAGCTGCAGTTCGTTTGAGGGCTATAGAAAATCAATGAACATCATATCAAACCAACGGATACTCCCATGGGACTCCAGTGATCAAAATGTTCAGAAAAAAAACAGCTGGTTTTGGAACATGATCTCTTAGGAATGGATAGAAATGATGGGTCGAAATATCTGTGGGTTTGCCTGGAGGATCATCTGTGGCCTCCCAGTGACATTTCCAAGAAAAATCCCAGCAGATTCAGAAGCTGAAAAAGATCTAGGGCACCCACAGAATTTCGCATAGATTTTTGAGAGAGATATTTTGTTGCAACACAAATGTTGATCAGACCAGCCGAAATGGATCCGGATAAACATTTCGAACATATACAGTAACATTTGCACACAGAAGTAGAAATATCATCAATATATATATATATATATCAAGCCAAGTACAGTAAGAAGATTTAGCCTCCAAAATACAGGAACAAAGTAGGTATAGATTGGTATTATAGAGCTAATATCTAGGGTTTAGACTACAAAAACCAAACATGTGAAATTGCAGGAGATCGTAGCACCTGCTTCATAAGCCTGGTTTCAATAGTCATAGAAACCTGTGCTGGTGCTACTGAAATCTTGAACCCGACAGCATCTGATGAAACGGCGGAGTGGGCCAGCTTGGTTTTCACAGAAGGGGAAGTAGTACGCAAGATCAAGATATTGACATTGTCACTAGCAAAATTGGAACTAAAGATGACAAATTTGCCCAAAAAGGATTGAATTCACCAACCTGAAATCAAGGTGATTTTCGGCTGCCCTTCCTCCTGGCGTGTGGAACTGCGGGCAAGCTAGCCGATGATATCTTTCGACCCCTAGCTTCATTTGGGGGGTACCAAAATTTAGTCTCAATAAATATCATATAAATTAAATAACAAGTGAATGCAAAATGAATCAAGCAGGGGCTTGGGATCCATGGTTGACACTACTGAATCGTGAAGCAGGTGACTTCTTTCAAAGTACAACTTTTTAGGACACCCAAACTGAGCTGTGACCTGTTGATAGATTCTGTCCAATAGGTCCGTGAGGGGTCAAACAGCGACTGTCTTCCCATGATTTACTGGATGTGTTGGTGAAAATTCATCTACACGGTGGCCGTACCCTTGTTTCGAGTTGTTGATGTTTTTCTCTTTGCAGAGTCAGTTCCTCCTAGGTTTTCACTCTGAATTCCAGGTTCATAGTGGCCAATCTTAGATACTCTGTGTTTCTGTTTGTTTGCTGATGAGTACGTCGCCCATTCTTTCCCCACCTATGGCTTGAAAGATTGAAGTCCATCGAATTACTTAAGGTATATTATATGTTGATTTTAGCCAAACATATCCTCCCAAATTTCACGGTAGGTAACCACAATTGGTAGGAACACTGTCTTACCAATTAAAAACCTGCTCCCAACATGTATTCGTTGTTGCTTTTTAGCAACACTTATCACTTTTATATATCCCAACATTTATCAGTTTTTTGGCAACATTTATCACTTGTAGATGAATCCATTCGGAACCCCCACATCCTTTTTCTGTGAAAAGCTCAGTGAAGTCCCGGCGGGTTTCCACACGTTGCGCGTCGCTTGCAGATTTTGAAGATATGCTTCGGGACAAGGCTGGAGCTCCTGGAGCAGGGGGAACTGCAGCCTGGCTCCTGGCTGATATTGACAGATGGTATATATTGAGCTTCATCATTAAATCGCGTTCAATATCTAATAATATAATATAATATAATAAAATATAATACAATGTAAGAAAATATAATATAATACAATATAATACAATATGATATGATATAATAAAAAATAATATAATATAATATAATAAAATATAATAGAATATAATAAAACATAATATAATATAGTATAATATAATATAGTATAATATAATATAATACAATATAATATAATATAATATAATGTAATAAAATATAATATAATATAATATAATATAATATAATATAATATAATATATATAAATAATATATATATATATATATTGGCTGGATCCTATTGGCTGTAACAGTCAGCACAAAACAGACCACAAAAAGTAGCACGGAGGGGGACATCAAATTTGACAC
>BGPT01000237.1:59433-76979 GCA_003297045.1 Symbiodinium sp. clade C Y103
AAAAAGTGTCACAAGAGGAAAACCAATGCTGATCAGGATGGTATCACAAATAAGGCAGGACATGGCAGGCACAGCAAAGACAAATGACATATATCAAATGACAACTGCAAATGGCATAAGACCACAAAGCTCGGTTGAACCCAAATGACAACAGGAGTGGCCAGGAATGTACCCAATATGACCCCAAAATGTGTTGAAAAAATGGAATTGCCCTTGGTGACACTTTTTGGGGATACTTATGTAGGAAATGGTTTTTTTACCTGTTATAGATATNAAAAAATGGAATTGCCCTTGGTGACACTTTTTGGGGATACTTATGTAGGAAATGGTTTTTTTACCTGTTATAGATATTAGGATCTACCCAATATATATAATATTATATAATGGGTATTGATAGTAATTATTCATTGTACTATTTTCTTTTTAGAGTTTGATACTCTTTTTTGACTATACTAACCACTCATAGATTATATAATATATTTTAAACAATATAGTATATACAGACAGTTGCTAATTGTCCAGCTATTAATCCAGTTAGAATCCAAGGATTTGACTAGTAAGCAGTCCATCAAACTATACAAAAATTGGATTGTGCGCAAATCATCTCAATATTGATTACGTAATGTCTATCGACCTATGAACTACAGCAACCCTAAAAGCAAATGCCGAACACGTTTTTCCAGGATGGTACGTAGTTCGATGGCGCTTTCCCCGTACTTTCCAGGCGTTTAACTTTTCTATATCCGTGGTGCTACAGATTGATGATTGTCATGGATGTTGGCTGGTTAATATTGTAATCAAATGTAAGCAACATGTGATACCATGAAAAAATAAATAAGACTAGATAGCTTCTGAAACTTTAGATTCTGTGCATCATATTTTAGAGGTGAAATCCTTTAAGTTTCACCTCCTTCGAACTCACTGAAGGTCAGCTGGATTGACCTTGACCCTCCAAGTAGCTATAGAAGCACTGCATGATATACCCATCATGTTGGGACTTTTACTGGTTTTCAATCGTTTTCATGGGTACCTTTTTTAAGGTCCAAGGATCAACGATCCCCGAGTATCAACCATTTCGAGGCTGGGTTCAAGTACGCTCAAAGAAGCTATGGTAGTCTTCGAGTACCCACGCCTCCGTGTGTAAATGGCAAAGGTTTTAATGCCGCTTAAACGTTGCCCCAGTTGGGGGTTTCCTAATGGCTGGGGGTACCCAAAAATGGATAAAAATGGATGGTTTATAATGAAAAATCCCGAACAAAAATGGATGATTTGGGGGTACCCTATTTTAGTAAACCTCCAGTTTGGCAGAATCAATACAGCTAAGGTATTAGTACTGTCTATCTTGATTGGGATGTCTTCAGAAACCTGTTCTGACCCGCATAGCAACATCCAGGAAAATACACTTCGTCGCAGTAAGACGAAATCTCTCAAAATCTCACAAACAGGATGATTCTAGGATTTACCTTTGATTTGCTATCAAACTCATCTCCATTTCAGCAACAACTGCGAAACCTGTGGCCGATTTGTCAGATGGGTCCTTTAAAATGTTGACAGTTGACCCCGAAGCTTCTCGCCAGGAAATAGGACTGGGTCCAACAAAGTTGTAGTACTGGGACCATGCAAACATGTGCAACAAATATAGCTAGACCTTCCAAGTAGGAAAATGAGGTGATTTATCCATTATTTTGGGACTTTTACTCCATTTCATGGGTACTTGGAGCGTCTAAGTACAACAAATCAATCTGCCTTGGTAAACAGTCAAAGTCGGTGACAACCCTGAACATGGCCTTTTGCATTGGAGGCAGCTTTTGCATTGGAGGCAGCTTGCAATACTTGCAATACCTGGAAATTATCCAATGCTTGAGAGTTTTGCTTCATTTTGCCGACAAGGTGGCGCCCGTAAGTTGGTTTGCAACTCCATCGAACTGCGCTATCACCATAAACCCGATCGCTAGCCTACTGAACCGAACCAACTTTGCAAACATTTGGGGACCAAAACCAGCTCCACAGCTGCCGCCACATCTTTTGCGCAGGCGAAGGTGGGAATCTCTGCAGAATGCTGAGCGAATTCCAAGTACCTGAACTCGAGGTACCCGACCATCAGAGCTCTCGATCCCAGGGTGAAGGGGGTGATTGCCTCAAAAGGAACCGGATGAGTAAGGCATCTAAAGCTAATGCTAGGCATATGTCAGCCTATGTGTAGCAACAGTACATGGAAGGGCATATGTCAGCTTATGTATAGTATGCCCCAAACATATCGCCAAGCACATGGCATAGTGGGTCCATTTTGGATACCTAAATGAGCGATTGATGGTCTTCCCTTTCAAGCAATGGAAGGTGTAGATAATATTATCGACGATAGTTGCAACATACAAAATATCATCAATGAAAGTTGCGCATGCTGGTTTATCAACAATTGCATTTTGTTGTGCATATTTTTTTAGTATGCCAGTTGGTTTCCTAATCATCATTTATGGTGAAGTCGCATGAGGACGCCATACATCTACTCTTATAGAAAATACATGTATACTGTACACATATTGTATATGTACCTAGTTAAATATCTATATGTTATTATTATAGATATATATGTATATATAAGGTCCCCTCTGGCAAACTCACCAAACTATTGAAAATCCCAATTGTTGATTGATTAAATCAACTATTTCTAAAACCATTTTCAATAGCTATGTTAAATCACCAGAGGGTATGTGTAAATGAATGTGTATATGTGTATGAATCGCCTTGGAGGATACCAAGACAATTTGTCCTCAACCTTCGAAACAGTGACCTCTGTCGGTCGAGGAAGTGGGGCCCCATGCGAAAATCAATCGCTCATAAAATAGATTACCCTCCAGTAAATGTTTACACAGCTATGGAATCAGGGGCCTCAAATAGATTCTCTATATATATATATACACACCCTCCAGTGAATAAACATGGGATGAAAATCAATGGTCTCCTATGCGGAGATGATCTACAAATGGTGGATTTTCATGGATTTTCCCATATCTATTTTAGTTTACTGGAGGCTAATCAAATGATTTGAATGTAGGCAAAGCAACAATAGAATTTCTGCAGATGCTCTATAGACGGAACATGGCACAGAGACAATATTTTAAAGCAACGACTTGTATATACATATATGTAGATATATATGTATGTATGCGTATATGTATATGTATATGTACATGTATATGTACATGTATATATGTATATGTACATCTATATGTATATCTATATGTATATGTATATGTTTGTACATATATATATAGACATATACCTATGTATGTATATATATATATACATCTATATTTATGTATATGTATATGTATTTGTATGTGTATATGTGTGTATGTATGTATTTATGTATGTATTTATGTATGTATTTCTGTATGTATTTATGTATGTATGTGTATATATATATATATGTATGTATGTATGTATGTATGTATGTATGTATATGTATGTGTATATGTGTATATGTATATATGTATATATGCAAATATTTATAAATGTATATATGTATCTATGTATATATGTATATATGTATATATGTATATATGTATATATGTATATTTGTATATATGTATATATGCAAATATGTATATATGTATCTATGTATATATGTATATATGTATATGTATATATATATATACATGTATATGTATATATGTATAAATGTATATATATGTATATATATGTGTATATATATATATGTATATATTTATATATGTATAGATGTATACATGTATATATGTAAATATGTAAATATGTATATATGTAAATATGTATATATGTATATGTATGTGTATGTATGTGTATGTGTATGTATGTGTATGTATGTGTATGTGCATCTATATATATATAAATGAATGTATGTATGTATATCTATATATGTGTATATATGTATGTGTATGTGCATATGTATATGAATGTATGTATGCATATAAATGTGTATATGTTTAAATGTGTATATGTGTATATGTAAATATGTAAATATGCAAATATGTAAATATGCAAATATGTAAATATGCAAATATGTAAATATGCAAACATGTAAATATGTAAATATGTATTATATATTATATGTGTATATATGTATATATGTATATGTATAATATGTATATGTATGTATATATATATATACATATATATATATATATATGGGGTAGTCTGACCCCCCTATAGTCGTCAACGAACCATCACCTGTATAACCATTTGATTGAATGCTTCAAAACTTTTGACGTGGCGAAGAAGTGTCCTCATTTTTCATTGCGCAGCCCAGGAAATCATCATTGGGGGGTCACATCAACAGTCTCCCTCCATATTCGCCATATTTGAACTGTTGAATTTCCCTGAATTCAGTGGAATTCCGACAGTTTTGGCTACATTCCCGTTTTGGTAGTTGTGAGATTCCGATTTCACCCCACCAAAACGAAGCAGAAAGTCTGGTTGAGATCCACTCTGGTCGGTTTCAGGAATTCGCCCGGCCTAGCGTCACCGCAACGTACAACGTGGGTCCAACAGCAAACGAGCTACGAAGCAACGCTTACAAAGTGGGCCTCTCCACTTTCAAGTTGCTCTATAATCCCATTCAACTTGCAAAGATAAAGAATAAGTGGATTGTATATGATGCATGGCAAGAATATACAAATCAAATTACTGTACAACAAATTAAATCAAAGTCATGACCAACAACGAAGCACTCTCAGTTGACCAGGCACCTTCCGTAAGCTGGAAATCACCTTCCGGATGGGGCAATTGATTTGACATCTGGTAAGGCCGTGGCCATGAAATCGCGATTCGTTTGTCAATAGAACTCCCATATCTACCGGTAAACCAACTTATAGCTGTGGAAGCCCCACATTAAAAAAAAAAGAAACGAAACCAAGTTCTATCCCTAAACAGGGGGTGAAATGAATGGCTATCTCCCAGACAGGGATAGACAACACTGTATTGAAAATCGGAGCCTGTATTGAACGTGGCAAATCCCAGAAATCGGCGCTGAAGATCCCAGCTGCTTTGTGTTTATATATATATATATATTGAACATATTATATATATATATAGATATCATATATATATATATATATCATGTATATTTAAAAAAAATCATTGTATATAATATGTATATATAACATATGCAACAAAACATTGTATATATATAACAAATACACCATATATAATATATAATATATATGGTATATATATAACATATATATTGTATAGTATTTAATATATCTGATATATATATATATTATTATAAATACAATATATATATATATATAACATATACAACATATATAACATATATATAACATGTATACAATATAAAATGTATATATATATACATACATATACATCCAATATCCCTTGTATATCAACATATCATTTATTAATCTTTAACGGCAATACCAAAGTAAGTACCCAATAAAAACTTCCCCAGTAGACTACTCAAGGGGCTCTAAATCAAGGCCCCCAAATGACCTCAACCCCGACTAATAAGTCCTGGTTAATTGCGGGGGTCACAGAGTTACTTCCAAATAGAGGTAAGGTACCCCCGATTGGACAGCCCAGGGGGTATCTCCCAAACCTGATGGTTTGATTGCCAATGCAGAGGACCCTTTTTCCGTAGCCAGAAATTTGGGTAAAAGATGGTCAAAGTCTCAAGTCATACCGGATATATTACCCTTTATTGCTCTATCCTTTCTAGTGAAAGGTCTAGGTATTTGGTTGAATCTTATCCGTCATTTGCAGAGGTGTCAGTGAGGTCCATCACATGGCCCAAATCTACATCGGTGACGTGACCACCTTCCATGAATGGCCAAAACAACCACTGGGTAATTGGCCCAAGGAGCGGTTTGGCTCAAACCCAACGGCTGAATTGGGATCATCCAAAAGTCTATTGAGTCTATTTCAAAACACCTCATCATTCATGTACTCTGGTAGTAAACCAACACTGGCAAAGGGACAATTCCCAACTTTCTAGATGATTTGTCCATTGGAAATCCATTTTTCGTAGGTAAATATGTCACTGCCGCTACAGGCATGCTAAAGCCATCATTTTCTTCGCTGGACAATCCAACCAGTCAGGATATGTAGTTCAAGGGGCGGTCGAACACGTCGAAACGGGCCGGCTTGAACGGCGGACTCAGCAAGCCGGAAGAACGGACCAGTTTTTTCAAGGGGTACTGGTTGACCATGCTCAAATTAGTTCATTCAGTCGTACAAAAAATTGAAAATGTCTCCATACAATTCCATGCATATTATATTGGTTGCATCATTGTCCAGCTAAATCCAGCTTGTAGTGGCCATGCACGTCTAAACATGTTAAAGGAACTAAGGCAACTGTCCAAGTAATTCCTACCCCATTTGATGAAGATAGCCACATAGCAATGGAAACTCACCATTTTTAAAGGTAACTCTAAGGACTATACATTTTCCCTCGCTATGTCCAATGACCAGAAGGTAAATCCAATCTGACCAACTTGCACCGCACTCGTCAGTCTGGTCAGCTGTAATTTACACCAATTTAAACCAACATAGCATAGGTCCAGCTTCATATCCCCTTTAGGAACCCATCTCCAGAGGTTCTACAGGTGATCTTCTGTCATCCTGAAACCGAGTCGTTTCACTGTGAAATAGGCTCCACCCCACTTTGAAGTTGAATCATACATCGATTCGAATCCACCCTAGATCCAATAGTTGTTCCGGCTTATAAAACCAACTTACCCTTCGGGGGCCACACATTCCATGAAATATGCAATGTTCAAATGCAAAGAATAGTTGCTGCGATAGTGAACGAGTTGCTGCAGTTATAGCCCTTAACAGGTACAACTGGCATATAACCTCATCTAAGTGGTATATAGCCTTATTAGCCAGAATTATAATCCCATTTGCAACTGGTACGGGCCTAGCTGTGAGAATATTGGGATTCAACATATTCTGTTCCTGGCTGAGTGAAGTTAAATGTTCCACTATGTCCACATGATGAACATTCCAAGGACGTCCCAGGACCATCTCTGGGTCACCACCCTAGTACCCTTGTGAACATTCCAGACATTTATTGTACATAGATGCAAATAGTGTTTTATCAATTTGGATACAGGAACATTGAGAGTGAAAAATCCTTAAACAACCAGTTTCTTGGTTCTGTTTGCCACCTTGCCAGGGACGTTTGGATAGAGGAACAGAGCCGCTGACACCTGAGGGATGTTCTTTCACTTGCAGCCCTGAATCAACTGCAGCTCGTTGTTTGATGTTGTTTGTTGGGATTTAATACACGAACTCACGTTCTTGCTGAGTCGGGAACTGCGTCATCCTTTTTTTGGGTCACCGTCTGCGCGCGGCAGAACGCAGTTCAGGCGACGAAAGCAAAAACCTGCTACGACTCGGTGGCCTTCTGTCCCGCAGCTACTGCACCGCAGGCGAAATTCCCAGTTTGTGACACGCATGGTCCCCATAGAATCATTGAGTCCTGCATCATTAAGCTAGCATCAAAGAACAAAAGTTTTCGCCAGCGCATACTTCTTCAACATTTGGGATTAATGACGTTTACCCAAAAAGACTAGGACATTGTTGTAATAAACGGATAATTTGCCATCAAAAAGGATGGTGAGCTGTGCTTGGTATGTTCATGTTCCACAATTAAATACCCCTCACACTGCAAAACCAACAAGGTTTTTCCACCCACTTTTGTTTGTTGGCTTATATACCCTATCAACTATAGTTATGATATGTTATAATTGCCATTTACCCTGTCGTGAAATGGCGCCATTGTCAACGAAATCGTCCCATGTGTCATCATCTGCCCGGAAATTCAAGTAAATCAAGGCGCAGAGATGGGACCAATACCTAAATCCTCCAAGAACCTAGAACACATAGGGTAATATGCATATTTTGGCTTGGGACTTGTCCCCACTTTAATGGCTACTTTTTTTGGGTCTATGAAAAAATTGGCGACTCAGAACCATCGAACTCGTCCACCAATCGCAGCAGGGGGAGAAAAATCCCACGGCACGACAGCATGGCCAAGCCAATTTTCAGAATCCCTCCAGGAATTGGGAACAGCATCCTGAAGTATCATTGCCTATAGGCTATGGGCGAAGATGGAAGATGATTCATGATGCTATTCAACAAAAGGAAGGAATTTGGGCCAACGGATTTCATTACGTGGTTGGTAGTTTCAACTTCAACTCACAGTTTCATTCAAAATCATCATCCTAGGGATAGAAACCTTGTTGATTGGATCCCATGGGGTTGGGCCTCAAGGGAATGGGTGGGTGGTGGTCCAACGCTCCACTTAGATCGTGGTGAGACTCCAACGAATGTCACCATTTCAATCTATCGACATCAGGCCATAGCGGCCATGTTTGATATTGTTTGATGCTTCCCCCAATGTATCAACCATCGTTTTTTGCAAAGGCTACCAAACTTCCTGTCTCGTTCTTCGGGGATCCTCGCTATTCCCTGTTCCTGAAGGAATGGCTGACAGCCGACAGGATTTCAGAGTTCGCCAGAACCAATGATGGTGTCTGAAGCAAAATCATCGTTGGTCAATCGTTGGTGCCAGTGATGCAGTAGATGGTATGCTTGGGTGCTTGGTATTCTGTGGTCATTCTTCACCCAGGGCCTAGGTTTTATCCACGATCCCAAACCTGGGAGAACATCCAGATACTTACCCTCTGGGGACCAGTCACATGGCTAGGTGAGAAAAAATAATTTTGTTCCAAGCATTTCCAATACATTTATAATTATATATATACACAATATAATTATATATGTATATATTGTACATATACTGATGCCCATGGTTTTAAGGTTGTAATCAATGGACTCAGCGGGTTGATTTACGTAGGGGATCGTAGGGGACATGTGACAGGAGACCATTTGTTTGCATCAAGTTTAAGGGCCTCCTTCAAATGTTCCCTTCAACCAGTTCTCGGATCCAATGACACATCTTTTTCATTCTTACAAAAGGATAAAACGGGTAGACTCCTGCTCAGCACTTCTACTCGACTTATCCTCAGCACTTTAGGAAACGTGACTAATCCTAGAGGTTCCCCCCGCACCCGTAGCACCATTGGTGTGATAATCCATGGCTACACCAGGCAGGTGGTGCAGCGATAAGTTTGATTACAACTCCAACTCACGTGTGATTCATGATTGCCATAATCCGAATCCTTAAGCTAGACATGAACCAACTAAACCGACTCATCTACTGTAGCTATAGGGCATGACCTCGTAGCTTTGCCGGTTATTTTTCCCATATCAATATGTTGCCAAAGCCATCAGGTGTGCCATTTGGATCCATTTGGTCCTTCTAAAGTGATGAGATTCTGCCATGAGTATTTCGACAGCATTAACTCAGCCTACTTAAACAATTCCTAAGCGTTAATATTGATGTATCTGTACACTCACGAGCATCTTTTTGCTTCAGAAATGTCACCACAAGACCCAGGCAAAGTATACGTATATTCACAGACCGCCTGAATCAATGTCAGCCGCTGGGAATCATGTGAGGATGCCCATCCGCTCAAACTGCAATGGTCTTCTGCTTTCCATGAGAAGACATGTAGTGTGAATACGATGGCGGCTGAGTCATTCCATACTCCATGGTTCAGAGTCACTGAGTTGGAAGGTCATGATGTTCTAGATGTTGGAGCTGAGCGTATTGATCTCGCCACAGCTGATCATATTACTCAAACCAACCAAGACGGCCATGTTACCATTGCCCTGTTTGCAGAAGGCCTTGTGGCCAACAGAAACCAGTTTTGCATATTTTTGCAGCAATCATCAATACATATCAATACAAAAATAGCGAACACCAATTAAGAGTCCCCATCAACAGTTGCCATGGACCCATGATATGGGTCCATTCCAGTAGGTCCACGTCACACCCCATTAGTACAGTACCATTTTTTTCGAAAGCATCTGCAGTAAATCCTTGAAAAAAAAACTGCCAAACATGAACTAGCAGGGTTAATGGTATATGTACAGTCTACATATTCTTAGACCCTCCAAGTATTCATGCAAATGGGTGTCCCAAGTCAGTCAAAATGGGTATATTACCCCATTATATCCAAAAACCCTGCCTTTTGTTCTATTCCAAATGTCATTATAACTCAAAGTGGCTTTTTTTGGTGCAACAAGTGACAAACAAACATGTCCAAGTTGAGCAATTTGTGTATGTAAAAGCCACTTACAATGTGGGCCCAACCCAGTGATAAGTTGGTTTATAAACCCCATAGGCCCATAGACTATATCATAAAGTCATAAACCATCCTTATTGGAGTTATGGTTTGTTCACCAACCAATCGCCATTTCCTGGCCACGGGGGCCCTACTTTTCAAGAAATCACCAGGTCCAAAAAGTGCCATGCACTTCTCAATTTCCCCAGCGAACTTGTGACATCGCACTGGAAGTTCCAGGCATAGCCGGTCCGTCTCGTCAGATGGGGGGCTGTCAGCGGGTGACCGAGGACCGCTGGGTGTGGTTGGTCGTAGAAAATGGCTGACATGGAGTGCCGCTATCCTCATTTCAAGAGCTAGTCTGATGTACCCTTTATATCCTTTTATTATCAGGACATGTGTTGAAAATGGACACCATGCCCGTTTCCATGTACCCCAAACTATAGGCAGTTTGGTTCACAAGACTGTTGTGTCCTCGCCGAATCCGCAAGGGTCCCCAATTCCTATCACTTGATCTCCACAGTCCTGGGTGGGTCATCACCATCGAGATCAAAACTGGGCAGTGCTTATCGGTTTCTTTTCACGTACCTTCGGAGTCTACCAGGGTCAAAGGTTTTTCACCACGTTGAACCCACCAACCGCAGATCACTTACCCACAATTGTCCAAAGGGGCATGAGCCTCACGTTCGCCCAACAACAATTATAAATGTTTGGTGGGAGTCATTCGTACATATCAATAATACTTATCACCCAGCAATCCATCATGTATTTACGGACTGACAGACCGCAGCACAGCACCCATGTTTCGTTGGAAAAACGCTACATTCCGATACATGAGCTGCCGGGTGCACAGCGACTGGTGTTCTCGAGAAGTCAGCTGTGCGATCTGCACGCCCTTTCCGCTAAAGAGCCCATGCAACCCCCAGTTCACCAAGGTTTCTCAGCAAAAACCCACGGGAAAACCAACCGTTTTTCTGCATTCAACATGTATTTAACAAGTTGTTCACTATCACTCGAATGTATTCGCTATCGGTGAGTCTGGCCATCCCTTTTTAATATTAAATCCCTCAATGAGGGAGCCCAAGAAACGAATAGATCCAAATCCAAAAACAAATGATGGTTGCTACTAAGACTTCAGGTAGGGAGGTAAATAAATTGGGTAAATCCAAAGGTAAAGTCATCCATCTCCTCCCGAGAGTCTCGTTTTCATTTACGTACAAACGAGGTTGGAGCAACTCTGTAAACCAGGCTTTCGAAAGGGGGGATGTTCAACATTCGCAGCATCTTTCTTCGGAGTTGAGCCTTAACAAACATCATGAAGGTCAAGTCACTAGTATGACAAAAATGGCAAGGAAGTCGAACGATATCTTGAAACTAGCATCCAGGGGTAGTATCTCCATATTGAGGGGTTGCATCTCATTAATTGACTGGTGGCTCATATCTTTCACATCTGGACTGACTAGCCACAAATCCGAAACCTCATTTGGGGGTTTGGTCCCACGTGAAATTGCTATGAATCATCCAGAGATTGGCTAAATAATCAGTCTTGCTAATCTTGCTACAACATGTCCCAGTTTTTTCCTGGGTCAACTCACCATTTGCGCTTTCACCTCTCAAGACAGTGTCAAGTGAAACACATGAGCAGCATCAGACGCCTATCAAGTAAAGGCCCCCAGTGCACTACCTATAGTCTATGTGGATTCCCAGCTGAGGATAAACCCCATATGTATAGTCCTGCTGAAAACGACAACGATGACGACGACCACAACGACGACCACGACGACGACCACAACGACGACCACGACGACGACCACGACGACGACGACGACGACGACAACGACGACGACGACGACGACGACGACGACAACAACAACAACAACAACCTACCCAAATTATCCTGGGAGTGATCCAATGAACTAAACGAAGCCTGGCCATTTTAAAGGGCCACTGTGCACCCGGCTCCCAAATTTGCGGCAACCCCAGGGAAGCATGAGAAGCTCGTGGTCTGGCAGATGGACATGGTAGCACAACTATGGCTGACTTTGGGTCAAAACCATGGTGCAAAGTTCGGGCCCCATATGAAAACCCATAACCAATTGGTAGATTTGATGAGATTTATAGCTGATTTATGATAGCTAAGTTGGTTTATGAATGTTTATGATACTCAAAAGATCTTATAAGTACAGATAATGGACTTTATAAAATTTTATAAACCAACTTATGACTGGTGTCAAAACCCTGGTGCCATCTGGTGCCCAAAACTGTGAACACCAAATTAGCGATTTATGGATGTGACCACCCAAAAATGTGGTATTTCATGGTAACTTGATCCGTCCCCATAAAATCAATACTGCCCATGTTAGATACATGTAGATCCCGTGCCTCTTTTGCTGCTTAGACTAGCAAGTGTCCCCCACTGATAGCAAAAAATACAAGCATTGAGGTACCCAAACCCTAGGTTGACCCAAGTAAAGTCATGACACTTTGTTTATCAAAAAAAGTGATCACAAATGATTTTTTGTAATTTAAGCGGCCATTCACCCAACAGTGGGGTTTAGCTGCCAAAGCTTGACCCAAGGGGCTCTGTTTCGAAAGGGTTCCTCACATGTCCCAGAGTGTTCAACTTGCAATTGGCCGAAAACCTGTGACACCTGTAAAAAAAATGTAACCCCCCAAAAAAGGTGATGTGTAGGGAACAATATGGAACAATCCAAATGGAAACCCGCTGGACCTTGCGTGACTTTGCTACATGGTGGAAGTGGTGTATAATATATAAATCTGCACCCTTTTGATGTTTAGGGCTCAAAGGCAAGAAACAAGAGTTGCATTTGCTGAGCATTTGCAGTGCTCCTGGAAAACTGCAAGGCAAATCTAGGAAGTGGCTTGTAAATTGTCAAAATTATGACAACATCCAAAAAAATAGTAAATGCTGCTTTAAAAAAATGATGACATTAATTATATAATGTCTATGTATTTTTTTTGTACGGGGCGATGCGCACAATCCATTTTCAAGTGGGAGAAATGGTTGGAAGATGTGTTCAAAGCTGGTAATGGAACATCTCTAATGGATGAGTTTCCGTCAAAACGTCGCATGAGCAGTGTTGAAAACCTCTGCTATTCCATTGCACTGGCAGGTGAAAACGTATTCTCAGGTGCATGACGATGATCCCCAATAGATCGGGTAGTATCAACCCCTGCAATCATCAACCAACAGAGGTTTTGAACACTCCTCACATGGGGAATTCCCTAGAATCCTTAGGATCTGGCTTTGAGATGGTATCTAATGGATGTCACCCCACCATGGTAGTAAAACCAATGACCACTTGATTATGCTTGTCAACAAGTATACATACACAAAAATGTACCAACATGTTTTCCTTTTTTTTTTACGTACTGTGTATAAATATGTATGTATAAATATATATATATATGATATATGATATATGATATATGATATATGATATATGATATATGATGTATAAGTATATTTGCATAGACAGCCTTTTTCAATGCCAAATCTCAGATCTTGAGAAAAAAACAGAAACAAAACACAAGGTGGGGTCTGATGGGTTATTGATTAGAGAATTTGGCTAGTGCTGTCAACCTCCAAGAAAAAACAACAACAACAAAACAATGGTCATCGGGAGCATCAACCAGAAAACTCTTGGATTTATGCTAGATACATCTATGCTTGAATGGATGAACACAAACCAGTTTACAACTGGGGGACCCTACTTTGGACTAATAAACTAAACCCTCTATGGGGCCCCAACATGAACAATGCTCCACATTCCACTAGGGTTTATGAGCCACTATTCATTATTACGTTTTATCGGGGGTACGGAATTGCAAATCTCTCGAGAAAACACGCAGAATGCTGATCCATCTTCAAAACCTAGATTTTCTTGGTAACATTACTAAGTGGTTTCAGCATATCATGCATATCATGATATCCATCCATGAAAGTAGGCCCAAAACAAAAACATCCACGAGCTTGAAGCAAGTCCGTATCCATCTGCCGGGACTCACCGGGATCAGTCGAGTCGTACCGCACGGCATCTCAGCAGTTTTGCAGCGTCCCCCGGGTCCCGCCGCGTCACGCCGCCGCGGGAACGGTCGCGCATTGTCACTTGGAATCGTCCCCAGAGTCCTAAAGCCGGAGCGTTTCATGGCTGATCTTAGATGCTCAACCAATGGTTAAGTGCTTAGAACAATGAAAGCAATGCATTGGAATCCAGCAATTATTTGATCCATTCAAAACGTACAGAACCACTTAATCTTCAATAGAGTTGTTTTGGCCCAGTGATTTGCAATACATTGGTTCCCCAAATCACCAAAGAAAATAATCACTACCTGCCCCACCAACCACTAGTTAACCGTTGGTTAAAATACCATTCCATGAAAAAAAAACTGATTAGTAAAAGATCCCCATGCACAGCCAAAGCTGAAATACTGTGGATGGTTGCGAAATCACCAGTTGGCAGATTGCCAATCCACGAAACGATCCCATGATTTACGGTGTTTCATGGTTACCAACAAGATTAAAATACCCCTCCAGGCTTGACCCAGGTTTCGGATAAATCCCACGATTTAAGGGGCCCGATAGATAGCTTGCTGCTTATTTATATCCAGATTCATGTGGGTTCATAGGAACTATTTCATCCATGGATATATCTACTCTTGGATCTTAATCATGTCATCAATGCAGGGCCTCTTTGCAGTGAATATTCATGTCTGAGCATAGATACGATCAAATTATATGTTTGTTTACTAGGTATCAGGGCGCTACTAATATAATTTGCCTGGGTGTACGGCTAATCTTAGATACCCCGGAATACTGAAAACTTATTATACTTAACATATACTGATACTCATATTAATCACCTTTATGGCACCAAAGATCAGACCACTACCAACCTGACCGTGGGCTTTGGTCGGCCCATGAGGGCGTTTTTTTTGATTCGAAACCCATGGAGTGTTGCTTGGCTTTTGGGGGACCTCAAAACATGGATGCGTGGAATGTTTTTTTTTTTTGTGTGTGTGTGTTATAGAGACATTCTGGTTTCACCTCCTTAGAGCGAATATGGTCGTTGTTCATAGGACCTTCGTAGATTCGTCCAATGTCCAGGATCGGGCATCCATGGGGATCATGGAAAATTGGTGTTCATAGAACAATCCCCAAGATTCCCGAAAATTCTTGCTGAATTACAATCATTCGACTTATGTGAATAGTCTTATATTCATTGGGGACACATTTCCAGTTACCCAGTCACCTTTTGTATCGCGACTTTCTATTGAGATATATATTGAGATGATTTTTTTTCTCGCACATCCACAATAGGAGAAATCATTTGCTGTGTGTCAAAGAATATGATCATAGCCCCCAGCAAAGCTATCTACTTGCAAACAACCTATCTATCTTGGGGGTCACACATGGTGTCTATCTACATACATTCAAATCTATTGGGGATAGCCCATTTTCATACAAGGTGGTAGGTGGTAGCTCCATTGCATAAAAGGTGGTAGGTGTTACCTCCAGATATAAGTTGATTTATACACCATATCAACTAGTTTGATATATGCATCATAAATCCAACTTTTAACCTACTAAACTAAACCAACTTAGCTACAATAACTGGGGCACCACCATCTAACATATTGTAGGATATATAGTCATCCTGGAGTAGATAGACTATGACAATTTCAATATTATGTGTTGTTGTTGTTGTTGTTGTTGTTGTTGTTGTTGTTGTTGTTGTTGTTGTTGTTGTTTTTTTTCCAAAAAACATACTCATACTCTATCTACTACAAGATGAGTACACATACATATACATATGATTACATATGTGTATATCATATATATATATATACTATTAATACATATTCCCTTATATCCCCATACAATGGTATAACATCGTAGCGAACATCTTCCCTCCCTTGCGCACCTCGGGTGCATCCGCTGCCTTTAGCCGTCTTCTCACCTGAGATGTCTGGTGTGGCGACCCGTGACCCGGGGCCGGGCTTCGCTACGTGATGGATTGGAGGTATGTATATTATAAATAAAAATATATAATATATAATAAAAACAATGTATATACAGTAATTTTAGAAACACAATACGCAGGTATATAACGGTATATATATATATATACATATACATAATTATCATATAATATCACAGAATCATATTTATATGTGACTATTACGTAAAACTATTGTATTTCAAACTACTATATGCATATTTACAAACATGTTTTGTATAATATTTCACTATATACATATACGTACATGACTTTCCTTTCTGTATATATATATATATATATAATATAATATATATATATAAACAGAACAATCATTATGTATACACTATTAAATGCATCTTTTCTATATACTACATATATCAATATTGTGTACTTTACATAAAATACAACTATATTGTATACATATCACATATAAACACATGTATTTAATGGTAAGTCCTCGTTTCCTAGGGTTATCCCATTCACAAAACTGGCATGGCTTATAACCCCCATTCCCAACCAGCTATCAAGTGGGATGATCCTTCGAGTACCATTGCTTCTCTATGCTTTTGTGTGTCCTTGTGCCTCCCTGGTTGGTGGGCCCATACTTCACCATTCATGCCAATCCAGTGCCATTTGTCATGTACCCATGCACAGGGCCATTGCTACAGTTGTTCCATCAACTCTTCATTCTGGTCTCAAAGGATTCACTGGTTTCACCCATGCACCTGACTTGATCGAGGTTTATTCAGAACAAGTATTGTCGTGTGGTAGTGCAAACAGCTACATGTCCCATTGCTTTGATACCTGCATTATCGTTTTTTTCTTGTGACTGCATCCCCCAAAAAAACTTCGGGTTTGATGACATTACATCCCATAATTTCGTTGGTCGTGTAGCTCCCAATAATGTCATCCCCTCCATTGCGGCTCTATGATATCCATCGTTTGTTGCTTATCCGCTCATGATATCATCAGCATCGCATGTGCGGAAACTGCATGGAATATGTACCTACTTTTGGGTTTAATGTTGGTAAAACCTTGAAACATGGAGCGTTTTTCGGGCACGTTCGGTTGGTAGCCCCGGTGCGCAGTGACCATAGCTGGTTCATGCCCGGATTCCAGGGAGACCCCAGGAATGGGGACTTCTTCAATAGACTTTTCATGGCATGCCATGTATTGCTTTCTACGAGTTAAATGGTGGAAAAATGGCACACGATTAGCTGACTAGCACATTAAATCCGCCGACCCCGGCCTTAGCCAAGGCAGGGGCGGCGCCTGGGACCACCGCAGGTGTGGAACTCATCTTGCTCAGTGGTCTTTTGGCCTTACCTTT